>VDFB02012326.1:0-94551 GCA_007258455.2 Sequoia sempervirens | reverse complement strand
TCAAAATTCTTCAAGATAATTGTGCTATGTCCTTTCATGTCTTATAAATATTGATAACCATGACTATCCTATTTCAATTAGGTAAATCTCAATGCAATTGCTTGATATCCACTTATGCTAGCTTCAACTATGACTAAGGTCATATTTACTATCATGTATGAGCTAACTATCCTCATAAAATTTTGTCACTATCCATTGGTTATAGTAACTGTCCCTACTTCTTGATTTTCCCTTAGCTTCATGGTACTTGTCCTATTTATTATAGTCATAAAGAGTATCTTTTGCATATGGATTTGTATCCATTAAAAATGACTATCATCTTTTATGTCTTATAACCATCTTTTATTATCTGCAATCTCTCTTTTTATAAATGTTTATACATTATTTATTTCCCTTTGTTAATAGGTTTACCACTATTAAATTCTCTAGGAGACCTTCATGGTGAAATCCTTTGCCATTTGTAACATGAATTTATTTAATAGAGCATTTTCATCTTCAAAACTCTACTTTCATGTCTTCATGAACCTCTCATAATCCAAGGTATAGCTAAGAGTTGTCCATGTAGCTTGCACTTGACATTATCATGGTGATGAATCATATGCAAACTTCTTGTCCTCATTCATCATTGGACTCATTCTAATTATTCATTGTATTTTGGCATAAAAAAAACCTTATCATTTCTATATGATCATTGCCCTTGCACAGTCCTTTTGACACATAGTTTTGCTACCTTCTATACCGTTTCTCATGGAAGTCCTATAATATTTCATGTTATGCATTTCATACTTTCCTTCCCTTTCCTTTTGAATGAGTTCATTTCATGGTTTAAGACCGCTTTCTCATGCATCCCTATAGACTTATTGTGACCTTAATAACTTCATATCCCTGTTGAATACATGGCACTATTTCTCTGCTCTTGAATATTGTCACCAAAAACCTCTTGCTTGGAAACTAAAATTAAATCCTTATGTTGCAAGGGATGGTTATATCCTTCTAATTCAATTTTAGTAAAAAAAAACTTATATTCTTGTGTTGAATTATTGACTTGAAGCCTTTTACAAAAATCACCATAGTGATGATCTCATTGTACATATCTCTGGCTTTCTCATAGTGAGTCTATATTACTACTCTTTTACAAACTCTTTCACCTTCATTTCACTATGTAGGGATGATCCGGTATCTCCTACCATCTTACACCTTTTAATGGCTTCAAAAAACCAAGAATTTCACAGATAACTTGTCATGAATTAACAGAGTTCCAAGAAAAGAAAGTGAAAACTACAACCAACACTGTCAATCATGCACCTCAAAGAGATATCCTCTATGCTAGGAACCATACTCCACCTTCATACGAATTTCTTTACACATCTTATATTCATGCACTCAAACTATCCTTTAAAGTTGTCACATTGCATGATGAACTTTAAAGACTATGGTATGAAAATTTTAAGTGACTGTACATTCATGTGACAACTGTCCACCTATACGCTTGATTATAGTCATCATGAACATCTCTTCTTTCACTTTTGTTATCCAACCTCCTAGGATCACACTTGCACACTTGGGAGAACTTTTGCACAACCACTGCAACACCACACGGTTGTTGTTGGGCCTTCATAGTGATGTAGGAAAAACATGTTGAGTCAACATGCTTTTCCTACATCACCGCAAAGGCCCAAAAACAACCGTGCAGTGTTGTGGTGGTTGTGCAAAAGTTTTTGTGAAGGATTTCATGATCTAAAGTGGAACTTGCAAATGCAATATTTGATAAAAATCCACTTCCAAATATGCTTTTGATGGATGTTCATATCCTCATCCAAAGCTCCAATTCACACACATGCAGGAAGGACACTTTCAAAGGTTGAGGAGTTGGGATTTACAACCACTGGTTGCATTTTCTTAAAATTTTCTAAGGAATTTTTAGAAAAAACCATTTTGAACATATCCTTTAATCGCGTCATTCCATGATATCATATTTCTTTGAGGAATTTTTTGAAACAATTCGCTTGCCTTGTCTATGCTTCCACATTTTCATGCATGTCTAGTAGTGCACTTGTAACTACAACATATGACACAAAAATCCCTGTTGTTATGCTTTGATGGATGTCCCTTCATTATTATTGGATATCTGATGTAGTGCACATTATTATAGTGGAATCATATTTTTAAGATTGTTTCATTTAGCATCACCAATATTCTCCACAAGAACATTGTCCCTATTTAAAATGATGGAAATGGTTCACATCTCTTAGAACAATTTCTCTTGCAACAATCTTGGAGATGAATTCAGATGGAGAAGATTTGTTGATTTTGAGTCATCTATTGGTCATGTAATATAAATCAACCCGTGTCTTCTCCTATCAATTGAATTAGTGTTGTAGAAAAATATTTGTTATGCTTGCATTTGGCATCAACGTGCAAAGTCACCTCCTTGTCATTTCACAAGAACAACCTATCTTTAAATTATTATTCATAGTTTGATTAAGAGGATTTCCACCTTGCACTTTGAAACCTTGCATAGTCATAACATCCTTTGCATAAGTCTATCCTTATTATCATTTTTTAAATGATGATTTTTTCAAACAAAAAGGCTTTAAATGATGGAAACTGAAACTGTATTTATCTCCAATGCTTGTTTGTGCAATTCTCATAAAAGATCCTCTGTTTAGGCACAAAATTTGAGTATGGCTTCATGAAAATTTTAACTAATACTGATTGTATTGGAATTTGAACCTCATATTGATAATGAACTAAGATGGTCTGACTCCCTATCTTTCAATCTCTCATGAAGCTCACAAAAAATCCCCTAGTTGCTTACTTTTATAGGGAGCTAATTGATTCCTATCAAAACCCTACCCCTTTAGTATCATTTGTGTGGTAGTGTTATAAGCTACATGCTCCTCTCAAGGCTAGCTTTGATACAAGCACTTTATTCACCAAACCTATTTAAGACTGCACTTTCATTGTGTATATGCTTGATATGATACTCATTGCATTCACTAACTTGCACTCAAAATAATTCATTTATTTTGCACAGTCCCATATACCTGCAATTACCTTATTACAATGTTCTTCAATGCAACCCTAGAAACTACTGAAAGAACCATGTCTTCAAGATAAATTGGCATGTGTACCTTTAGTAAATCAATTGATTTCTTACTTCACTTGTCACGCATGTACAATAACCAAACCTGAACTATCATATGTACTAGGTGTAAGATGATATCATAAAATGTAAAATGAACTAGCTCTAGCTTGCCAAATGATACACCACTGCATTTTATAATTTGCACTATCATGACATGTTTGAAGAACATGTATTTGATGAGTTTAGAGGCACTAGATCTCATAGGTGTATGGAATCAGATCTTCCTTCAAAGTGTTGCCTTTTCATGACATATGACTGTGACATCTTTATCTCTTTGATCAATTCAAGGCAAGGAAAGTCCATGCAATGAAAATCAGTTGGCAACAACAATGATGCAATGGTCTTTGCACTAGGTTTTGAGAAAACAACCTATGAGGTCCATGGGATTAGATTCCCATGATTGAGAAGGCCTCGGTGAAAACTAATCCATCTTTAGAGAGCCTTACAAGCCTGTATGTAGAAGATATGGACACCAATTAAAAATGCACCAGTGAATTTGTGGACATTATCATAGATAGGGATATTTTTTGGGAAATTTTGATCCTTTTCTTTTGGTAATTCTTTTCCTATAAGGATTTTCACTTTCCATAATGAAGTATGTTACTATGAGTCTTTATATATTTCATTGACTAACTACTGGCATAATCAGATTTTGTGAGTACTCATCATATTTATGTACATGTCTAATCCAATTCAATTCCTTAGAAATCCAGAAGAAATTCCATGGGGTGAGTTTGGTGCAAAGTATGTGGTTGAATCAATAGGATTCTTTACTGATAGAGAGAAAGCAATTGCACACTTGAAGGTATGCCATTTTTGACCTCTAATAATTTTGAATTAGCAAGCTTTTGGTAGAAGACTGTGTGTAAGTGTGTTTTTGTATCAAAATTTTGTATCATTTCAAGATCCTTTTGGTAGATGGATTTCTTCATCTTGATAATTGGATCACAGAATGTGATTTCTTGATACACAAAAAATTGCATAGTAATGGACCATGGAAATATCATGTCTCTAATAATTTTATTATATAAGGTATTTGATATTCTTTTTAAGTAGCTAGTTAGTTACATTAATGTTATAGAATTAGGAATGTGATTCTAGATGATCTTAAAGTTAGCAAAAGTTCATGTGTAGACATTATGGTTCAATTCATATATGTCATTTTGTTGTTTCATAGATCCTACAAGCTATACCTTGGATGTTAATGAAATTTTTATGTCTCTAATAATAAGTTTTAAAATAATTTTCTCTATATTGATGTAAGAGTGTTGAACTTAACTAATGATTTTTAGGCGACTCTTTACTTTAGCAGGAAATAGTAAATTTTTTCTTCTTGTTGGTCATTCTTAGGTAGATACTAAAAAATTAGTCATCTCAGCTCCCAACAAGGATGCCCCAATGTTTTTTGTTGGAGTTAATGAGCACGAGTAGAAATTTGATTTGAACATTGTTTCAAATGCCAGTTGTACCACTAATTGCCTAGCTCCTTTGGCTAAGGTTTGTAAGAATATGTTAAATACTTGAATCATACAATTTAAGATGTATTCAATCTTTACACATGAAAACACTATATTTTTACTGGAGAATAAATTTAGAGTCCCACAATTTTAAACTCTTTTGTCCTTTTTAGGTGATTAATTCTAAATTTGGCATTGTTGAAGGTCTTATGAAAAAAGTACACTCCATCACAGGTATGTTACAGTAGCTCTAACTGGAGTGAAAATATTTATGTTAAAATTTCTTATCTTTGTTTCCTATCAAAGTTGCATTAAAATATCCACAGATCAAAGTTGTTGCATTAAAATTTTTAATGCAACAACTTTGTTAGGTGCATGGTTTCAGGTTTCCTATCATTATTTTCTAGTTTCTTATAAATATTTATCAAATGTTTATCTATGTGTCATCAAATGTTTCATAACTCAATATATTGTGTATTTTTTATTTATTTTTGCAGAAATGTATTGATAACCTCCAAGAAGGGGATAAAGTTGTAGTGTTGGAACCGTTTGATAGTGTTGTTGTGGGCATTAGGCAGATTCACTCACTATGTATTATACATGGAGTCAAATTGAAAGGAATAGGAGATGCAAATGTAAATATTTTAAAGGTCACAAGTAACATACCCCTTTCTTATGAAGAAAAAATAGATGGAGTTGTTTGTCTAAAAGAGAAAGAAGGGACCTTAACACGATGGCCACTAAAATATTTGAAAAAAATATCATAGTTGATGTTTATCATGTACTAGCTATTAGATAGCTTGGCCCACTACTTTATGCAATAGTTTTAATGTGTTGTTTAGGGATCTTAGTTTTTTTTGTCTGTTTTGGAGTTGTATAAGCAAAAAAAGGCATTGTAACTCAATTTTCTTAGTCACAACACTGAGAAACACACTTTGTAAAACATTTTTCAAAGCAAAGACAAATATTTCTATCTTGTATCTATTATAAGAACACCTTTTCTCAATAAAGTTTTTGTATTTTTCCTTTTTAATAGCTATTTCATTATGTGAAAATGAATGATTTTTTTTTCTATGTTTTATGTTTAAACCTCAAAATCATTGTCTCATTTCCAACACTTTTAGGTAGAAATTGTATACACCTAAAATTGGTCAGGACATTTAATTAATTAAATACTAGTTATTTAATTAATATTTCAACTTCTTATAAATAAATTCTCAATTTATTTATATAGTTCATATCTTTTAATTCTCCAAATCTAAAATCATATTCCTCTAATTTAATTAAATAAACGAATTTCTAAAGTTTGTTTTATTTAATTAATTCTCACTAATCCCAAATTAGGAATTCAAGCACATGTCTACAAATTTTCATGCCACCTCACCAAGGTCACATGAAATTAAATAATTCTAATTTTTAATTAGAATTATCTTCAAACACATGGCTTATTCCTCACACACTTCTTCAACAAACTTTCACACACATGGTCTTTCTCTCACACACTTGATTCTTCCATCCATTTGGCATGTTGTATTTGGTCAAGAGATTCCTCCATCCATTTGGAATGTTGTCTTTGGTAAAGGGGACACCTTCTTGATTCTCTTCATCTCCACCGTTCATCCCTCTTGTTTGAATCTGGACCGTTGATTGTTGCCACCTCACAAGATGCTTGGAAAATCATATAAATACAACAACCCTTTGTCATTGTATTTTGCATCCACATTTGAGTAGAGTTATCATGCAAGAATATCGTTTGAGCATTGGAGCATTTTGAAGTCTTATACTTACATTTCATATCATGTTTTTTTCATAGGTACATCTTAGAATCACAGTTTGCTTCATAGTTGCATTTTAGATTAGCATATTCATAGTTAGCATTTGAGCATATGTAGAATCATCCTAGGTTAATATCATAACACTTACATTGTATAATCTAACACCATTATCCATTCATCGTAGTATCCATTATCATTTTCATCATATAGTTTCATGTAGGAACTTAATTGGCTTGCATGTTGAATATTATCTCATTTCTCGAGATGTCATTTTAACAACCATAGTGTAAATAGAAATCTGAGGACCAAATGGTTTAATAAATCCTTGAGAATAGAGGACAATGAGACGTTCTTAAAAGATTTGTTTAGCTACAAAATAGAGTAGTTTATTTGATTCAAATATTTGATATAATTTGTTTCATGAAGGTTTGTGTTGATTTATTAACAATTTCCACATTTCACACACACATAAAATGGTGCTCACCATGGGGCCCAACCCCATTTCTAACAATTTTCTGGAGACATTTTTATAAATAGGTTGGATGTGACGTTTTAGCACAATCATGAGTTCTTTCGACACATACGAAAAAATATTTTGATGCATACGAATTCTGTTTCGGCACATCCAAAGAATCTTCTAGCACATTTGGTGTTTGTTTCAGTGCATCCGACCTTTCTTTCAACGCATCCAACAAATATTCTAGCACATATAAGGAGTGTTTTAGTGCATTTGATCTTTTCTTTGGCACATTCGGTATCTGCTTTAGCGCATTCAGTTGTTCTTTTAGCGCATTGGTTAGTTCTTGTAGTGCATTTACATTTTAGTGCATTGGGTTAAAATTGCAAAATCTGAGAACTGATTTGTGTTTTCTATTTGTAGGTACTTTTATACATTGGTCAAAGAAAATTTTATCAAATTACTAATAATTTATGTAGGGGTTGGAGTTGTTTAAATGCTTTCTTTTGCTTAAAATAGGAATCTAGCTTAATTAAGAAGGATGAAGAACACCATGTCTTTTGTGCTTGATGAATGGTAGGCATATGCTCTCCCCTTAACTCAGTGACCAAAAAGACAAAACCATTCAATTTTGTTTTCTCCTTAGAGGTCCTACCTTGTGGGAAAAAGTAATCACCCAAGGTTTGTTTTAGCAAGGCCAAAATCCTTAATCTATTTGTTGGTGCAAGAATGGTCATTCTAAAGTCGTCCCACATTCTTGCGGCTTATAGTAGAGACGAGAAATATGCCATGGGAGATTCATGGGTATTGATGCTTGGCTGCCCCGTAGAAATGAGTTTTGTGGAGGGGAGCCAGTCGGGTCAAGCATCTAATCATCCACTATAAGTAAACAAAACTAGAGTAAAATCCAAGTGGGAATTCAACAAATATAGTCCTACACAGCCTAAGTTGTACATGCTTGATGTATCTTTACCAATGTGTTTTTGAACCAATTTAAAAAAAAAAAAAATCACATTTTGAAAGTGAAAACCTTGATTCAAAAAAAAATTCATTGAAACAACCAAGTCTCTAACTGAAAAATCTAAAAAATTAAACAAATTTCCAACAAACTGCGTCATTTTTCTAGTTCAATGCATCTATTGTATTTGCTAGTGCATCTGTGCAATCTTTTAGTGCATCCAACTACTTTTATAGCACATCTGTGAAAAAATCTGGTGCATCTGTCCTTTGTTCTAGCATATACAGTCAATCTTTTAGTCCACCTGTGTATTTTTCTAGTGCATTTACCCTATCTTATAGCGCATATGTGCAATATTTTGGCGCATTGACCCACTGTTTTAGTGCATTCATGCAATCTTATAGTGCATCTGTTCAATTTTGTAGTGCATATCTCCTCTATTTTAGCACATCTATCAAATCTTTTAGTGCATATGGGCTCCATTTTAGTGCATCCATTAAATGCAAAACCCGAGAGTTAAACTTGTCTCCTATTTCATAGTTTGAACCAAAATTTTAGAATCTTCTCAAGTCCAAAATCATTCCTTAGGTACCATAGAGTCTAAACTTGTTAAAATTGACCTCTACAAGTGGAATTCTCCAACCTAAACCAAGATCTAACATCTCAAAGTGCCAAAATCACCAAATTTTATCGCACCTTTGATTATTAAGCCTAGTTTCATCATCAGGATTTATCATCCTTTCATCACAAAACAAAGCTATATAGTCAAATCAAACTTAGTCTCATTTGAATTTTTCATTCTATTTGACTTAGTTGTAATCCTTGGTACTTTTCCAAACTTAGATCAAAGTTTAGTCAAAACTATAACACTTGTATGCTTGTTCAAACAAGGTTACAAAAATAAAAACTCAAGGAAAAAGGACTTGAAAATCAAAACATTGAAGAGCCAAACCTTGGAACTCCAACCATTGAAACTCCAATCACTGAGATTCAAAACATCAAAACTCAAAATAGTGATACAAAAAACACAATGGTGGAAGCTGAAGAGAATCCTTTCCATGGAATCCACGACAATGAAGGGTAAGAAATAATTGAGGAAGATATCCAACATGCTAAACAAGATCCAACTTCCAAAAATACTTAGAAAATATTTTGAAATAAATGGGGAAAAGTATCTCCTTATGCTAGCTAAACAAGGTGTCAAATTACCCAAAGAATTTGATGTGAATCAATTGAAAGCACCTCCAAAACAACCCGAAAAAGAAACCGAACAAGTGGTTTCCCTAACTCACCAAATGAAGAACCTTCAACAAAAAATTCTTGATATGCAAAGAGGAACCTCAAAATGATACTTGATCCAAGACATTTGTCCATATCCGTTTGATCAAAGTATCCACATGTCCCCTTTCCAAAACATTGTGAATTCCCAAAATATGACAAATACAATGGAAAGTCAATCTGATAGACCACGTGAGGGAATTTAGAACCATGAGTCTTGAATTTTCATATGAGTAAACATACTTAATGAGACTATTTAATTTCCACGAAGTCTAGGTGGAAAATGTCTTGAATGGTTCTCCAAACCCACTCCACCAATTAACACCTTTGAGGAATTAGTCAGCAAGTTCATCACCCAATATTCCTACAACATTCAACTTGAAATCACCATAAAATATCTTTGTAACTTGAGACAAAATAAGGGTGAATTGTTCCATGTATTCTCGCAAAAATGGAGAAGGTTATTTGCATGACATTCTCGTCTCATACCCGAAAGAGAAAAGATAGAAATCTTTATTGAAAACCTCAATGACAAGATGAGTTACATATTGGAGTTACAATGTCCACCTACATTCAAAAAATTGATTGAAAATGAAATTAAAATCGAAGAGGCTTTAGTCAAGAGAGGATTCATCAAAATTTACAATAACAACAACACATCAAACTCCTCTAACAATTACAACAATGAAAAACCAAAGTTTTGGCAATGAAACAAGAACGTGGGTAACAATGATGGTACAACTAAAAACCAAAATACAAAACTTGTATTCAACTTAACTGCAACTACCACCAAGACTAATCAAAACAACAACCCACACAACAACCAAAACAACAACCAAAATGTCAACCAAAGCAACAATCAAGGTAATGCTGGATCTAGAACACCATCATATCGAACATCCTCAAATTGAAGAAGGTTCACACCTTTAGGACAATCATCATAATCTGCATTGAAGGAACTTCTCGAAGCTAAGGTCATAACATTACCAGAGGCAAGAAAATGGGAGCCACAAGTTAAGCTTGCATGGTGGAATGATGCTCATTTTTGTGAATTTCATCGCAACAAAGGGCATAAATCCAATGACTGCATGAAATTGAAGCACTTGATACAAGACTTAATTGACAACAAGATGATATTTGTAGAAGGACCCGAAATAAACAATGATCATGGAGCATTCAAGAACCCTCTACCCAACAACAAAAAAGGGGAATCTTCTTCTTCAAATACCCAAGGAAAAAACATAAACTATGTCTATGATACCACCATTCTACATATTGAGGTGGTTGATGATCAAACCCATGACAAATCAAATCTTATTGCAATTGATAACCCAACAAATGACAACACCATTCAACATGAATGAAACATTATTGAAATTGAAAATAAACATCACGATATCGACACTACCTCACATCAAATCAATGAATTTGTGCCCAAAAATTTGTTCAACAACATCATTGCAAATGACAATCAAATCAATGTTATCAAAATCAGAGAAGGACAAAATAATTCATCGATCAATGCAATCACACGAGGACAAGCCAAGGTAACATTGAAAGGAGCTACATCTTCAACGTCCAAAGAAACTACTGCTATCCCTGCAGCTCAATATAACATCGTTAATCAGTTGCAGAAAATACCCACTCAAATATCCATATTAGAACTTCTTAAGATTTCACCTACTCACAAGGAAATCTTGGAACAAGCTCTAGTCACCACCATGGTACTAAACAATCTAGAGGTTTTCCAATTCCAGACTATGGTGGGACATTTGACTGCACTAAAATGCTTATCATTTTCTAAACATGATGATGTATCTATCAACCATCCACACAATGCTACCCTACACATTGAGGTCTTGATCCACAAACACTGCGTTAAACATGTTCTAATAGATGGAGAAGCTAGCATGAATATCTATAATTTGAAACTTGTTCATGCATTAGGCTATTCAGAAAATGTTATTGATCCTAGAAGGAAAATCACAATAAAATCATATGATGACGAGGAGAGATCTTCACAAGGGTTGATAGTGCTACCTATTCAAGTGGGCCCAATTGTCAGAGATATAGTATTCCAAGTGTTTGATAAAGAGTTAACATACAACATAATCTTGGGAAGACCTTGGATTCATGATGTGCAAGCAGTGCCATCCACATATCACCAGTGTTTGAAGTTCCCTTTCAATGGGTAGGAAATCACTATTGCAGCTGACTCAAACAACCCCCAATATTGTAACACCCTCAAGACTACCCAAGATGCTTTTGTACCACACAACAGGGAAGCTCCAACTCATGGTTCATAAAATGATGGGAAACAACTAAATGCCTTGTCAAAGTGGATTGAGAAAAAGGACCAATCAAAGGATAAGGGTATTGATGATTCCACTCCCTCAAGTAAAGAAAGTATATCAAATTCTTCGTCAAGCTAGCCCGAGATAAAGGATCAATCAAAATAAAAAGGTGTTGGTAGTTCTACTACACAAGATTAGGAAAGTCAACTTGAGTCCTTATTGAAACAAGTGGCCAAGATCCAATTGAAAGACAAAGGCATGGGGGAATACTCATTTGAGCAATCCTTATGTTTATCACAACTTTCCTCTTCTCCTAAATCACATGGACAACCATCAACATCAAGACAACAATTGTCACAACCCACCACACTATTTGATGACACCTTTGTAAGAGTAGGCACATTAATGGATGAGTCAGATGACACAGAGGTTTTAAACTAGTTATACAAATATGAAGAATCATCACAAGCATCCACCTCAAGTGTGCAAATAGAGCAATATGGAAAAGGAAAGACCATCCTAGAAAAGATGGGATACAAGGGAAAAGGTCCTATCGGTAAAAGGAAAGAAGGCGTCATAGAACCGATACAACCTATCACAATGCAAGCCAATGATAAAATAGGATTGGGGTATAAAGAAGAATCAAGAGAAGAAACAAGACAAGAAGTTGTTGAAAGAATCCTACAACTACAAGCTAGTAATGATCATGGAACTGATTCAAATGAATATGAGTGGGATTCACTATTCGAAGAGTCTTGTAACAATAAGGAAATTGATGTGGTACAAAAGTCTACACCTATACATGAGGAGGGTCAAAGTTCAAGTTACAAACTACTTGAAATAGGATCACAACATATTGATGACTCCAACAAAGACGACCAGACTTGGAACGAAACAGATAATTTAGAGGAGAGTTACCTTATAGAAATTGATTTCACTATTGAACAATCCAAAGACATTACCATCAGGACCCTTACTACATCTGACCTTAGCCAATCCAACAATCCCTTGCCCCTGGTACATCCTGAACTCATATATTGGGATCAAATTGAGTCGTTTGATATCCCCATCTTTTCAAATGATGAGGCCATTGTCAACTTCCTCTATTCCACCAATCCCAAAACATATTCCATCATTGAACATCGTAACGAAGCTTCCAACTAGGAGAGTGTCAAATTTTCCAACTGCAAAATGAATAATATAGGGAATAGATCTGATGGTGAAAACCATTTAATGGCAGTATTAGACCTAGAAAAAGTAAAAATAAAGAGTGTATCAAACAGAAAAAACCTCTTTGAGGCATTGAAGGATGAAAGATTTGACACACTCCCTAAACACTTTTAGGAATGATTTAAAGTATTGGTTGAACCTACTCAGTCTATCAATATCGGCAATGAAGAAACAATAAAGACTGCCCATCTAGAAAAATCCTTGACAGATCAAGAAAAATCAAACTTCATCAAATTCTTCACAGAAAGACAATTCAATTTTGCTTGGTCATATGCTGACATGCTAGGGATTGATCCAGAACTCATCATGCATCACTTATCATTACTAGCAGGGGTAAAACCAGTCAAGAAAAAGTTAAGGAAAATGCATCCGCACATTGCCATATTGGTAAAGGAAAAACTAAAGAAGTTATTAGATGTTGGGTTCATTAGACCAATTGACCATGCCAAATGGATGTCAAACATTGTGCCTATTTCAAAAAAAGACAAGAGAATCAAGATATGCACATATTTCAGGGATCTCAACAAGGCTTGCCCAAAATATGACTTTCCCCTACCCAACATGGACATCATTGTGGATATAACAACAAGACATGGTATGTTTTCACTCATGGATGGTTTTTCTGGCTATAATCAAATCAAAATTGCACCTAAAGATCAAGATAAGACAGTCTTCACATGTCCATGGGGAACCTTTTCTTGGAACGTCATTTCATTCAGGTTGAAGAACGCAGGAGCTACTTATCAGTGAGCCATGATGACAATCTTTCATGATATGATGCACACCTTCATGGAAGATTATGTGGAAAATTTGTTAGCCAAATCATACACCAGAGAAGGACACTTAGAGATCCTAGATAAAATCTTTACCAGATTGGAAATTTTCAATGTACAACTAAACCCAAAAAAATGTGTGTTTGGGGTGACTTCAGCCAAACTCTTGGGATACATAGTTTCAAAAAATGGCATTGAGGTAGATCCTACAAAGGTCAAAGCCATCATGAGATGCCACCACCCAAGAACATTAGTCAGCTATGATCTCTGCAAGGGAGATTCCAATCAATCCAAATATTTATCTCACAACTGGCAGACAAGACCTTTCACTCACTTGCTACATAAGAATGCATCTTTCGATGGGATGAGAAATGCGAAGGGGCCTTCAACCAATTAAAACAATATCTAATGAGTCCACCTATCTTAATACCACCAATAGAAGGAAAGCCACTTTTATTATACATAGCAACAACTGAGATATCATTGGGAGCCTTGTTAGCACAAGAGGATTCAATGGGAAAAGAAAGGGAAATCTATTATATCAGCAGAACCTTAAATGGCTATGAGATCAATTACACCTTCATTGAAAAGGATTGCTTGGAAATAGTGTTCGCTACCTAACAATTACAACACCACATGCTAAATCATACCATCAAGTTAATAGCCAAGATAGATCCATTGAAATACCTTCTTAGCAAAGCTAATCTAACCTGAAGACTAGCTATGTGGGTCATGATGCTGAGTGAATTTGACATCCAATATGTTGATAGGAAGGAAATCAAAGGACAAGCAATCACAGACTAGTTAGCTGAATCAACATTGCGAGACAATCATCCAATGAACATTGAGTTTCCAGATGTTGATCTCCTAACGGTATCAACACAACAATGGGTCTTGTACTTTGATGGCTCTTATACACAACATGGATCAGGTGCCAGAATCTTTTTTATCTCACCACAAGGACATACCATACCCAAATCCTATAGACTAATGTTTCCTTGTACCAAAACACAACCGAATACGAAGCATTGATCATTGGAATCAAAGTAGCAGTTGAGTGGAAGATCACAGAGTTACATGTCTATGGGGATTCACAACTAGTCATTAATCAAGTAAATGATGATTATCAAACAAAGGACAACAAGTTGATGCCATACAAAAGAATGGTTGATGACTTCAAAAAGTACTTTGTGGAAATAAGATTTGAGCATATTCCTCGAAGCGACAACAAAGTCATTGATGCCATGGTGACCATTGCTTCTCTCTTGCAGATTCTGAAGAAACAAGCTCGTTTCGAGTTCATGGTGGAACAACTGTTCAACCCATCCTATGACAACCCTGAATCCCAAGTTATCTACCATCTGGCTGAGGTTGACACTTCCCTCTACGGAAAAATCTAAACATACCTGAATGACAACACCCTCCCACCTGACTTATCCCATAATAAAAAATGAAACTTCATTTGTCAAACTACCCAACATACCCTTATCATGGATGTCCTTTATCAACGAGGTCTTGACGAAACTCTCCTTTTATGTCTAGAACATGACGAGTCTGAAACAAATTTACGGTCCAGGTTCATGAAGGTGTTTGTGGAACTCATTTGAGTGGTTTAACCTTATACAAGAAACTCCTTTGTTTGGGATATTATCGACCGACTATGGAGAGGGATTATTTTAAGTTTGTCAAGAAATGCAAAAAGTTTTAGATTCATGGCAACCTCAACCTTTTGCATCAACATGGCCTTTTTGCTAGTGGGGACTGGATCTCGTAGGGAAGATTCATCCATCTTCATCCAACAAACATAAGTTTATCATCACAACCATGGAATACTTCATAAAGTGGATTGAAGTGGTTCCCCTAACCACCATCACAGGAAATAAAATCTCATCATTCATCTTGAATTATATCATCTATCGGTATGGAATCCCTCAATCCATTATCATTGACAACAATAGACCTTTTAAGAATCAGGATGTCCAAGAACTTTGTGAGAAGTTTCAAATCCAACATAAGTTTTCTACACCATATTATCCTCAAGGAAACGACCAAGCAGAGGCCTCAAACAAAACTATCCTAAAAATCTTGAAGAAAACTGTCAATGAGGCTGGACGTGATTGGCATGTTCAACTAAAACCTACTTTAAGGGCTTATAGAACCAGTATCCGTACCTTGACAAGAGCAACACCCTATGCCCTAGTCTATGGATCAGAGGCCATTCTACCTATTGAGGTTGAACTACCATCACTTTGGGTGTCACTAAAAAGGATCATTTTAGATGAGGATTACAAAGTGTCTAGGTTATAGGAATTGGAACTATTGGAGGGGCATCGTCAACATGCAGTGGAACATTTGAAATCATACCAACATAGGATATCTAGAAGTTACAATCATAGATTCAAGCCTAGAACATTTCAGGTCAGTGATTTAGTCCTAAAAGAGAACCCCCATAAACAACAAGATCAAGAGAAGAAGGGGAAATTTGAACCAAACTGGCTAAGTCCCTTTGTCATTGTCTCAGCCTTTGGATCAAGAACATATTAGTTGTTCACACCAGAAGGAGATTTTTTTGATGAACCCCTCAACAACTTGTATCTCAAAAGGTTCTAAACCTAAATCATCTAGTGCATTGAAAAAAGTCTTGAAAAAAACTAAAAAATTAGAAAATGTCCTGAAAAATGGTTGCCTTGATGAAAACCTAGCAAACAGGTGTCTTGGTAACAACAAAAAAATAAAAAAAGATCAAAAATAAAATTAAAACAAAAATTAAAAAATTAAAAAATCAAAAAAAGAGAAAAAAAAGAAAAATACAAAAAAAGTGAAAAATAAAAAAAATAAAAAAAATCATAAAATCTGAAAAAGTGCAATAAAAGCAAGTATTGAAAACCTAGCAATGGATGCTATTTGTGATGGACTAGCTTTTCCATCTATTTAAACATGTTGACCATTCACTTTTTCCATTCACTTTCTCCATCTATTTTCCTATCATTGGAAAGCCTCATGTACATATCCTGGCATCACGGTCATGTCTCACCCTAGATTGGCGAAAAAATCCTAAACTCACTAGGGGCAATAAAATTTGAGCTTGTACCAACAGACAAACAACAGTAGTACAACACAACCCAAAACAATGATCATAGTGCAACTCAACATTGAACATCAACCACCATCAAAAACACATCAACCATCCAAATCAGACAACCAAATCAATCAAACCAAAAGCATGCTTCAAATGGATGATGTTCTTTCAGAATCATGGGTTTATCACATCAAACACAAATGTTCAATTGTTCTACTTTGATTTTTGCTATCATATCTCTAGAGCACCTCAATGATGTATTGAACTAGAGGAGTTAGGAAGAAGTATGATTTTTCTTTGTTTGTTGTCTATGAGCTGATCATTATTACTATGCAAATTGTTGTGGGACGTGCTCTACAAAGTATCACTAATGACATTCAAAATTTTCATAGGAAAATAGTTAACTCTTGTTTTTTTACATAAGAAATACTCAGGTCATCTCGGTTTAATTATACTTAGATGCTTGTGTTAACTTGCACTGTCAAACATCATGGAAGTAGTACTCAGGTCATCATGGTCTAAATATGCCATCGATGCTTGTACTCAATTTCAACATTTTACAGGCTCAATGATGATAAAAAGCATAACAAATCAGTTGTTATGAATGGAAAGTTTTGCATATGAGATCTGCATGGTTAGAGTAGATTGCATCCATGTTAGTTTGCATCTATATTTATGGGGTTTCCAAATCTACAACAATGATGTTATCTCTTGCACTAATGGATTGAGCACACTTGACATTACCAAAAACACATCATTCTCATATATTTGCACATTAGTTGCATCATCATTTGCATACATTGGTAAATGTTATCACATCATTCATCCATCCATACATCACATCATAATATTTGCATCAGAAAACACAAAAAGATGGGCATCGCATCTCATTTACATAATCAAAATGATTTCATATAGTCCATTAAGAAAGTAGTTCACTAAGCTTAAATCAGTGAGTCTGTTTAGATTTCCAAAAGAATTTGGAAATATGTCAGGTTTTGTGAAGCTTAACTTAACAAAGAATCAACTAACAACAACCTTCCCACAGCGTTTGGAAGTTCGATAGATTCACTTATTTAAGCTTGAGACCCTAGAAGTTTCGAAGCATTACAAACTTAGTTAAGCATAACCATTTGCATCACATAACCATATCATCATTACAAAACATCATACATCATTACATCCCATTATCATTACAACCATAAATAATCAATATGAACATCACATATCCTCACATATCATTGGCATAATCAAATCCATCTCACATAGTATAAAATATCATTTGCATAAATCCATAAAACATATCACAAAATCACACATTATCATATCATCCTTGCATACATCACATAATCATCACATAGCATAAAACATCATTTGCATAAATCCATAAAGCATATATGATCATCCATCAACATCATATAAACATCATAAAACACATAGAATTATGTACCATCATACAATCATTTCATCTAACATTCATCCATTCATGGCATCATTTATCTGCATCAAAAAGGTACAAAAACATCAAATGAATCACATATCATTGGCATAATAATCCATCATAGGCATCCTTTAGGCCTCATTCATAAATCATCATAACACATCAATTGCATCATCATTTGCATCCATAGTATATCATACCATCAGAACATCACATAGCATAAATAATAGAAATTAAATTCATCCATTATAATCATCATGATCATCATCATAACATAGAAGTTAAATGCATAATAGACATCCATCATATAACATCATATAGACACATAGATCATAATCATCGTCGCATATCATATAACCTCAAAATCGTAATGTCAAAGTGTACAAGGATATCCAAAGGTATGAAGAGATACATCAATATAAAAAATGGCAGTGTATCATAAGGTTTGACAACAAGAGGTTCATCATCAATGTCTCAACTGAATAAAGAGTGCATACATGTCCAAAAATACATTAGAAAATCATAAACTAGGAGCTATGTCATGCTCCCCCTAGATGGTACTAGCATCCCTGGACTAGTACCTCCCCCTGCACCTGATGGACCCGCACCCGACAGACTTGCACCTGATGGACCCACACTAAGATCTCTCTAATCTCTAGGTAATGGCTATGTAACACCCACACTAACAGCCCGAGACTAAGACCTTCCAAACCGAGACTGTGCAAAGCTCTCCCACCGCTCTAGAGGAACCACCTCATGATATCGCCCCCTATAGAACTCGGCCTCCTGAGTGGTGCGGTGAATCTCTCTGAAATAATATGATGTACCTGCAGCCATTGCAGCCTATTGTAGGCTCTCAGTAATGGCCTCGGCCTGCTCCACCTGCTATCTTAGGGCATCCCTCTCAATGGTCAATGTGGCAATCTGTTCCTACACCTATCCCTACACTTAGGCTTGTATCTGTGCTAACTGGGCCTACACCTACTACACCTGCTGCCTAGCAGCATCCCTCTCGGTTGCCAAAATATACACCTACCCCTATGCTTGCATTAGAAGAGCCTGTACCTTCTCTAACTATCCCTGCAACATCTAAACCTACACCTGTAATGCAACAATCTACATTTGTTGCTATTGTGATGGCAGTATGATCTATACCCACTGCTGTGATGGGGCCACTAATGATCACCTCTTACAAGGCACTCTCATCTCTTTGGCTGGGACCTGACCCTCCTCCTCCCCCATCACCTCCATCCTCACCCCCATCACTCTCCTCTCCATATCCATCACCATCATCACTACTCTCCTCACTGATCTCCTCCTCCTCCTCCCCCTCCTCCTCCACCTCCTCTCTCTGTTGCCTCCACCCATGACCTCCTACCTCCTCCTCTGCTAACAAAGGTGTTGGATCATCAAGAATCGTAATCCATGGGAAGGGATGAGTAAACATATACTAAGAATACTCCACTGATATCGGAGCATTGGTGATATCTAGATGAACATCCCATAGGATGACCTATAAGCCCTAGAAATGCTCAACTGTTGCATCATAGGACAACACTGGTCCCCACTTTGTAGCATCCTATCATTTTCAAGCATAATGGTCCATGCCCTAGGGGATGCCCTAGACCCTACCATACTGTCTCAGTACCCTCAGAAGCATGAATCTCTCGATAATGTCTAGCCAATCAGATAAATCAACTGAAAGAAATATGGCATCTTTGTTTCATCCTCTGGCCACTACTCATAGTCAACATAGGGCCTCCATACAACTAACTCATCTAGGGTCCTCCTCCAATACTCTAGCTTTCCCAGACTAAGCTGAGCAAGTCAACCTACATAGATGTGAACATAGGGCCTCATGGTTTTCCTTTGTCTGTCTCCCACTGGCCGACTAACTTATATATGCTCCCAGGCCCAAACCTAGATCAATGTGACTCCTGCTAATAGACTAGCCCTGTGCAGATAAACCACTTGGTGCAAATCATGGTATAGATGGGCTAGCATAAAACAACCCAACGCATATCTCATCTCATGAACAATCATACTCTCCAAGATCCTGCCCCATCCAACTGAGAGTCCCTTTGACTTGTGGTCAGGACAAAGGAACCCTCCAATGAAACCAACTAATACAAATGAAAATGTGGTGTATGCATCGACCATGTCCCTCCACATAATTTCATACCAGCATATATGGTCATCCTGAAATACCTGATCGTGTAGTGCATCAATCCGACCCTACTCATGTGCATCATATATAACAAGCTCTCCAACCACATGAATCTATAGAATCCGATACACATCCTTGAGAGTCACTATGATCTCACCAGTCGGCAAATGAAAGGTGTTGTGCTTGTTGTGCCACCTCTCTATTAACACTATCAATAAACACCTATTCACCCTAACCTAGGGAATATCAAGCAATGGTGACAAACTGCATCACACAATAATAGTTGTCTCAGGCTATGTCAGATGACGAATCAAGTTCTATGTCCTCGAGAACCGCTCTCTGATCTATAAACTAGTCAAAGGCTCCTATCATCACAAAATCACAAGTCATTCAATCAATCAACCTATCAATCTAATCAGCTATGGTGAGACTTTGATCAAATCTTGTGAGCATCAAATCAAACAATTTTAACCTCACCTATCACGAGGTTTATCAAATCAATCATTCAACCCCACCTATCATTAGGTTTATCAAGTCAATCAATTTTAACCTCGCCTATCATGAATTTTATCAAATCAATCAATGCACCTTGCCTATCATGAGGTTCATCAATATATTCAACCTCACCTATCATGTGATTTATCAAATCAGTCAACCTATAATTGATCCTCACCTATTATGAGGTCAATTATCATCATCCTATCATTGAATCTCACCTATCATGAGATCAATGGACATCTAACCTATCAACATCATCAAATCACAAACTGACACGATCAAACATCATCAAAATCAAGGAGTCTAGACAAGAAAATCATCAAATTTACCCAATGCACCAAAATAGTGCTGAAATGCGCCAAAAACATCTATGCACTAGAGAAATTCATCAATGTGCTACAACAGACCTTCAATGCATTGAATTAGTCTATGCACTGAAACATTTCACCAATGCGTTGGAATAGAGTCCTAATGCGTCGAATTACCCGATGTGCTAATACATTTAATCAATGCGCTAATCTAATTTCCCTATGTACTAGACTATTCTATGCGCTAGAATAGTTAATAAATGCACTACTTCGGGTCACCAACATGCTAATCTAACCTATGCGCTACTTCATTAACCCTATGCACTACATCGCTTTCCCTATGCGCTAGATTATTCAATGCGCTAAAATAGACTATGCATGCACTATTTCAGTATCTCAATGTGCTAAAACATTTCAAAAAAAAATTCAAACAAAAAAGGGAGGGAAAAATTAAATGCACAAAATATGAGGTAGTTTTCGGGGTACTCACTGGAGGTTTGTACGTTGCTGGGCGATTGTGCCACCTGACTCGCTCGAACCACTGCATGTGGTACAGGATCACCACTCTGCTCCAATTTTGCTCAATCCCTCTCACTCAAAAAGTTTTCAAATTGTAAAATGCACAAATGAACTTTCTAATCAACTTTTTAACCCTTTAAAGGTTAATTAAGCGGCATTTTATGGGGTTGTTTTATTTTTATTTTTCAAAGGGGTCTTAATTAATCAGATTATCACCTGTTGACTTTTACATCATTTTTTGAGAGATAAATTGTTTCTAAAGCACAAAATTTTGAGATCATCATCAAAAAATCATCAAAATTTCAATATTTTTTTTTAAATCCTAAAAATTCCAAAAGTCATTGATTTATCTCCCGAGGGGGCATATATCCATCATCACCTGAAAATCAACATCTGGGGCATCGATTTTTTTTTCTCGACTTCAGTATCAAATTTTTCTTTGAAACATGTAAACACATTACTTCAAAGAGGGGAAAAATGTATACACCTAAAATCAGTCAAGACATTTAATTAATTAAATACTAGTTATTTAATTAATATTTCAACTACTTATAAATAAATTCTCAATTTATTTATATATTTCATATCTTTTAATTCTCCAAATCTAAAATCGCATTCCTCTAATTTAATTAAATAAATGAATTTCTAAAGTTTGTTTTATTTAATTAATTCTCACTAATCCCAAATTAGGAATTCAAGCATATGTCTACAACTTTTCATGCCACCTCACCAAGGTCACATGAAATTAAATAATTCTAATTTTTAATTAGAATTATCTTCAAACACATGGCTTATTCCTCACACACTTCTTCAACAAACTTTCAAACACATGGTCTTTCTCTCACACACTTGATTCTTCCATCCATTTGGCATGTTGTATTTGGTCAAGAGATTCCTCCATCCATTTTGCATGTTGTCTTTGGTCAAGGGGACACCTTCTTGATTCTCTTCATCTCCACCGTTCATCCCTCTTGTTTGAATTTGGACCGTCGATCATTGCCACCTCACAAGATGCTTGGAAAATCCTATAAATACAACCCTTTTCCATTGTATTTTGCATCCACATTTGAGTAGAGTTATAATGTAGGAATATCATTTGAGCATTGGAGCATTTTGGAGTCTTATAGATACATTTCATATCATGTTTTGTTTCATAGTTGCATCTTAGAATCACACTTTGCTTCATAGTTGCATTTTAGATTATTATATTCATAGTTAGCATTTGAGTATATGTAGAATCATCTTAGCTTCATATCATAGCACTTACATTGTATAATCTAACACCATTATCCATTCATCATAGTATCCATTATCATTTTCATCATATAGTTTCATGTATGAACTTAATTGGCTTGCATGTTGAATATTATCTCATTTCTCAACTTATCATTTTAACAACCATAGTGCACATAGAAATATGAGGGCCAAATGGTTTAATAAATCCTTGAGAATAGAGGACAATGAGATGTTCTTAAAAGACTTGTTTAGCTACAAAATAGAGTAGTTTACTTGCTTCAAATCTTTGATATAATTCATTTCATTAAGGTTTTTGTTGATTTATTAACAATTTGCACATTTCACACACACATAAATAAGTGAAAAAAAACAATTAAATAAACTACCAATTGACTAAAGATAATACCAATTGATAGAAATCAGCAAATAAATATGGCTAAATATAATTATTACACAATTAATAAACAATGTATCAATATAATACCAGTTAATAGAAATTAGTGAACATAAATAATTAAATAAACTACCAAATTGATCAAAATGATGATTAAAATTAATGACTAAATACACTACCAATGGATGAAAATCAATGAATAAAAATGACTAAATAAGTGACCAATTAACAAGTGACTAAATTAATGACTAAATATATTAGTGAATAAAAAATGACTAAATAAGTGACCATTTAATAGCAATCAATGACTAAATTAATGACTAAATATACTACCAAATCTATCAATCGAAACAACCAATAAATAACTAAAAATGGTTTAGTCATCAATTTGGTCACATTATAAATGACTGGCAATAAACTACTAATGGTCATGTGATCATGTTTAGTCATTTATATGCAGTTTTTAGTAATTTTTTTAATCATATATTGTTGTTTCTATACTAGTGTATTCCTCTTTGATTGAATCTATCAAAGAGTTTTTGGCACAAGAAATGAAAATTCATATGATGGTGTCTCCAGATTTGATGCATGTTCCTACTTTTAATGGACAAGTCAATTTGTTTGATATGTCTCCCCTTCATAAGTTGAAGCTTGGTGATGTACTCCACTACACATCAAGGCAATAATTTCTACAATAATAGGTTGAGAGTGTAGGAGTTTTGGAAGAGGAAATGAAAGTGTTGGAAGAGAAACTATCAGAAGGAAAAAGGGATTCATCATTGCCCCCTACATAATATATGAAGAAAATAATGGAGTCCTTTGAGACATTCATCTAATTTGGAAAATTAGGTAGACCAAACATTCAATGAAAAGAGATTGACATATGCCTTTGGAAAGTGTGACAGTGCATTGACCAAGGTACAATCTTGTATCAAAAATATTCAGATGTGCTTGGAGGAAGCAAATTTTTTTTATGTTTTCTATCTCAAATGGCCTCCTACAACAAAGAGCATAAATGATAAAATCAATGCAATTGAAATACAAATCACTAATGTGGTTGTAACTTATGATCCTATATAGGATAGTGATGGTGCCATAAGGGCACACGTGGAAAGTATTCATTCCTAGATACAACAATTGAAAGATCAAAGGGAGTATTTTAAAGGTCAAGTGAAGGAATTGAGAGAAGTAGTGAGCCTAAGGTTGGATTCACTCACTAGACTTCTAGTGGAGGCTAATGGTGTTTTCAAAAATACAAGACACCATCCTCTTTGGAGGAAGCAAAAGATACATATATGTAATTAACTTCTCAAGTCTAGACCTTGACCACTATAAAGAAACAATGGGATAGCAACTTGATCCAACTCAAGTCAATCTACAAGAACATTTTTCCATCCAAGTGAGCTATGTTTGATTTTTGTTGTAAGATATCTTTTATTTTGATGTTGTGTATATATGCAAAGTAGAAAATTTTGTAGATACAAGGATATTTTGTTGATGAAGTATCCATACTGCATCCTAGAGGGAGTAAAATTTGTATAGATTAAGGTTGAGCTTATGTACAAAGAAAGTTTTGTTACCCTTTTCCCTTGATGTCAAAGGGGGAGATAAATGTGCATCCAAGGGGAGTGTTTGTGCACATCAGTTGGTTTTTCCATCAATGACAAAGGGGGAGATTGTTGCAACTTGATCATATTGGTTGTTATTAATGTCAAAAGTGTGTTTGAGATTGTATATGCTTTGGAGATGGTTAATGTATAGATATATCTAATGGTGCAAGTCAATATTGTAGTGTATGAAATATTAGTAATATGCCTAATGTCTAAGTATGATGTTGTAAAGATGTGAATTTGAAACCCTTACGCAAATTCCCCTTTTACACTTCCTCACCTTAGAAAACCAAATCTGAAGGTGAAAATCAACATCAACTCACTACCTTCGTTCCACTTGGTGTTTTTCTTTTGTGTCAATAGAAGAATAACTATCAGGGATGCCCACATGGTGCACAAACGTCCATGTGGTGCACTTATGTCCATGATGGATTTTTGTGTCTGAAGCTAGCAGAGGAATTACACTTCCCATTGGGGTTGATTTTTAACGCCCCTCTTTGACCAACCGACCCGAATATGGTCATTTTTCTCACCCCACCTTCAAAAACACTCTTCCTTCATGTATTTCATCTTCTTCACAAGCTCTAGCAATCTCTCTTAGCATTCTCAAGCATTCTTTTAGCATCCATCACTCTCAAGCAACACTTTGGTACTCCATAGTAGCAACAACAACACTCCATCAACTTCGTAGAGAAAGTGTGGGACAACACCATTGTAGTAGGGGCTTGAGTCCTCTCTTTTTCTCCTCCATTAGCTAGTGAGCTCTTGGTGGAGGTGGTAATAATTTTCACTCCTCTCCTCTACGATTTGGTTGAGTAGCACATCACTATTTTGTAGTGTTTATTGTGTTCTTTACTGTCTTTCCTCCTTTATCATACTTTTCTATATCATTGCTATCTTGGTTGTCCATGGAGGTGGAAACACTAAAACAGGGGTCTGACTAAGGCAGACCCCTATACATCCCCCCAAAAATTTTCCTCCTTGTGTGTAGGTGGAAGAGCATTTGGAGTTAGCTGACGAACAAGCTCTTTTGTGAGATCATCTTTGTCACCCTAGCTTTAATATATTTTCTTTATCATATCTATTTGTACTTCTCTTGATTTATAGTTTTGTTTTGCTCCCTTAGAAACCATTAGCTAGGATTTCAGCTTGTTTTCTGGAAATTTCCCACTATATCTTCAGTCCTCTAGTCATATGGATGCCAAGGCACCTAAAAGATGCTAGCATGTCTTGCTATCGTCTTGAAACTGCACTTTCATCCTCGGTCAGAGAGCTACCTGATTCACAGTGTTTAATCTGAAAAATGGCTCACCTAGCCCCATTTTGAGTTTCAAGTCTACAATTTGATTGGAGGACCTTATAGTCCTCATTATTCTTGTCCCTCATTTCGAGACAACCCTTTAGAATGAGGTTATAAGTTAGGGCAGCCTTCCACTCTTAGCTCTTCGTGACCTGGGGCCTTGAACGTGGTTGGTCCCCCTCTCTTGCATTTTTGGTGAACCCAACATGAACCAATGTCTACCCATCCATTAGTGTTGAGACTTTTCCCTTATATCCTATGATCATTGTTCCCTTGAGTGTTGTGAAAGTTTATGAGCATCACAACCCAGTCCACAGCCTCTGGGTATATTGTCAGGAGAAGTGTATGACACCTTCCGATGGAGAGGACAAAGGTCACTATTGTTTTCTCTATAGGCCTTTTTGTTGGATATGTCATTGGTCTCATTGCACAAGAGTAGTTGTCAAGGGGCGAGGTAGGATTCTCTGACAAGATCAACCACGTCCCCACTTCTCTTGCATCTCCCACACCATCGTTGGTCGATAAGCATAAGGTTGTTCACATTCCTTCAAAATATATCTCCACCCTCAGCAAAGGGTTGGGTGACTTGGAACATCACTTGGAAAGAGACCCGAAGTTGGCTAGGGCCACCCGGGTTATCATTGAACTAAAGTATATGGTGGGAAAAGACTAAACAACCATAGAACCCTTGGCTAGTCTCTCTAGTCTGAATGATGCATGTGCTCCTCCAAAAAATCCTAACATTGTATGAGGAGTCACTTTTGAAGACCATGACGGACAGCTAGGAATGTCGATTCCTCCTACATCTGTGTACATGGTCAATGTCGTACCTTCAATCAACATTTCCTATGCCTTTGAGGGATCCAAAACTATCAAAGTGAACAAGATCCCCTTGGGTTTTAGCGGTTTTGGCAGGATGAGTGGTGGGGGCTTTGGTAGTGGCGGTGGCTTTGGTAGTGAGGGTGGTGCTGGTGGAAGTGGTTCCAGTTGAGATCATGGTGGTGGGTTTAGAAGTGGAGGTGGCTCCAATAGAGGCCCTACTGGTGGCAGTGGCTCGGGCAGTGGTTTCAGCAGAGGTCACACAAGTGGGTCTAGTGGTGGCTCCAATGGTGGTTTAGGAGGAGGTTCCTCCAGCCCTATATCTTCTAATGATCCTATTTTGAATACTCTTCTTCAAAATATGGGTAAGATGCAAATCCAGTTGGTGAGTCTCTCCCAAGCATGTTCACAACCTCTCTTCCAACCCTTCTTCTAGCATAGCCCATTGTCGGTCACAATTTTGAACACTCCCTTCCCTCAAGGAATGGATATTCCTAAATTCAAAAAATATGGTGGCAAAGGGGACCCACAAACTCATGTATCTGCCTTTAATGCCCTATGCACATATTTCTTCCATCACGACATATTGATGGAAAAACTATTGCCTCGATCTCTCAAGGATACAACACTCGAGTGGTATTGTTCATTTCCTAATAATTCTATTTTCTCATTTGACCAACTTGTAAACCAATTCTTATGATAATTCCAAGCCAAAATCAGGCTGAAGATGAACTTTTCAGATCTCATCCAATGCAAACAAGGTGATAAAGAAAATATTACTGACTTTATCGTCCGGTATCAAGCGCTCTTCTCACAAATCTTGTATCTACGGCTCAATTCTGACATGTAGAAGGTATTCATAGGGAACTTGCAAAGGCCTTGGTAGGAAAAGTTTTCGCTTATGAAATACCCTTCTTTTGCACATTTGTCTATAGCCCTACGAGAGTACCAACATATTGTAGTTCAGCTTGAGGGACCCTCCTTGCACTCCCATTGTGAAGGAAAGTCTATTGTATTGATCTCTAGGAAATGTAAAGCTTTTGCAAATGTAGTAGTCATTGCAAATGACAACGACCTCAAATTTAACTGAAAGTTCACAAAGTTAGCAAAATCTTATTCTTCCATATTGCAAAAGTTAGTGAAGGATAAGATCGTGACCTTGCTGAACCCTAAACCCCTTAAGGAACCTTACCCTAGTTGGTATGATGTGAATACCTATTGTCAGTACCATCAAGTTAATAGACATGATACCAAACGATGTATGTGCATACGTCACGAGATACAAGACCGCATTGAGGGTGGTACTATTCATCTTAATGGAAGCAAGAAAAATATGAATAAATCGGTGGTGAAAGCGATAGTGAATTGAAAATATACACAGACCCATTTCTATTGCATTCTACTAACATGATTGTCGACCCCACCAATTCTATCACTCATCCCAAGGCCTATGTTAATATGGTCACAATTATCCCTACCGCACAACCTACGACTAGTTCACCAAATGTGACATTCACTTTGCAGAACTTACCATTAAATAACAAGCCCTCTCCCCTTTATATTCCCACTCGCCTCAATGGTAACATTGTGACATGAGTCTTAGTAGACCTCGTGAGTTGAGTGAATGTTATTACAGAAGAGATGTTGTGGATTAATTCACAACATAGAAAAGAGTACGAAGAAACAAAATTCACCATCTGTAGACACGATGGTCTTTTTCTGAAGCCATATGGCTTGATAACTTTGTCCATCCTAGTTGGACCTAGGGTTGTTGACATTGTTTTTGATGTCATTCCAAAGTTGGATTTGTTCAAGATGAAGCTAGGGATACCTTGGCTAGCTTCCATGAATGGAATTTCCTTTGTTATTCATAAATGTCTAAAGTTCTCCCATGAAGGTTTCATGCATGTAGTGCATGACACTAGATACCATCCTTTGGTCTCCCATGGGGGATATTCATTTTTGGCCTGCCCCGGTTGGTCCACTTCCTCCGAGGATAGACCTACTTTACAAAAACTATGTGAAGTATAAGACCGAGGACAAGAGAAAACCAAAATTGGCTCTTCCTATAGCACAGTAGCCAATTGCATCTTCTTCCCAAAAAGGGAAGGAGAAGTTGGCCTCCTCTTAGGCTGAATTGTCCACTCCCCTTTCTTGGAAGGATTATTGGATGAGAAAGCCTAGATTTTACCCATTAAGTCTGATGATCACTCCTAGGCATAGACCAAAGATTAGGATACCAGACCTCCCTACTAAACCACCTAGACCTTCGTACTATTTGTATGGAAGAGGAAAAGGTCCACATTGGGAATCCTCTATGTCTCAACCTCCATGGCCTCCTACTACTCCTACTCCCAAATCTGTAAACGGGAAGAGGCCCACTATTGAGGAACTTAAGCCTACTCCCCTTGTTGCTTCTCAACCTGCTCCTCCTGCTCCCATTCAGGAGTATGTTCCTTTGCCAAAGACAACTATAGTGGACACTCCCATGGTTGAGCAGGAGCCTTCTGTTCCTTTGCAGCATCCAGCCTCTAATTCAAAGAGTCATAGAAACTACCTTGCACGCAAGTACAAGCACCAATGAACGACTCTCATGGCTGAGCAGGCCGCCTTATAGAGGAAGGAAGAGGAGATGACCACCCCTATATCAGGGCCTCCTGGCACGTCCTCCTCTCTCCCCCCTCTACTCCTGTTCAATCTTGCTTCGTATAGCTTATGGCTTTCATTGTGAGTACAAATGCACCTAACCCTAAAAAGGTGTAGGTGTCCATCACTCCTTCAATGGAGCCACCTTTGCTGATGTCCCTTCCAGATGTCCTGCCTTTCCCAAAACCTGTAGATATGACAAACACTTTAGTGGTATCTATTATGGTTTTCTCTTCCTCCTCTTCCTCTGCACCTCTCATCTCATTTGTGAGGATTTCATGACCCTCGATGGAGCATAAGGTGGAGAGTAGTCCTTCTAGCAACAAAGGATGCCAAAGGATCCCACCTTCTTTAAAAGGTGGTCCCACTATGACTTGTTCTATCCTAGTGACAAAACCAGTTCCAGCTTCCCCTAAGTTCATCACTGCTCCCAAATCACTGGGTGAGCCTAGCGGTGAGTCTCAGGCACAAACTTCTCTATTCATTGAAGTAAAACATTCCACTCCTATAAGGTGCATGTTTAACTCTTTGGACAAAATTTTGGCCTTATCAGTGATCTTCGAGAAATCATTGACCTTAGCTCCACAAGAGCTTAGTGGAGGGGACCTTGCAGGGCCCTCTTCCTTAACCCTTGTTGTGGGAGGGTTGGATGCTCCTCCTCTTAACATTCCACCACTATAGGTCTATCCTCCTTCCCCCTACGATGATCTAGAGTGGGATGCAGACGACCTCTTGTTCAATCAATGTTAGAAGGAGGTCCCTTCTTTATCTTTAGGATAGATGTGTGTGTGTGTTGCAATATGTTCCCCTATGATAATGGTATGTGTGCCTAGATGACTCTTGTCACCCTTGTTGGTGCTTGGATACAGGAATGGTTTTTGTGTCGTAAACCTTCTTCTATTTTTATCATCATTCTTCCATGTTTGTGATTGATTTTTAGAAAATTGGGGATGATGCAAAGAGTTGGGGGAATTTAGGCTTCCCTTCCATGTTGACCCAATTTTTTATTTTTACTGTGTCTTCTCATGCATTCTTCACATGGTCTGATATAGTAGGGGCTTGATGATAGTTCATTTTATATACTATTATTATACTTATACTTATATTTATGAGCAGTTCTGACCCTGAAATATCAGGCTACCCCTATGCATTTTGTTCGTGATGTTTTCTTTTGGATTTTACTTTATCTTTCTCTCTTCTTTGCTTAATTTGTACCTCTCATGTGTTACAATGCCACTTTTATAACTCTTCAATTTTTAAAAAATGCATTCATCACCAGTGAATCTTTTCTCACGAATCTTCACAAACTTCTTTTTAGGAATGCATTCTCGACTTAAAACCCTAATAGAAAGTGTTTCCTTCATCATGGGTTGACAAAGAAAGAAATTGAGAACCTTCCTACGAGGTGGGAACAACTTCAACCTTCCCCTCACGTGGGGGAATCTTCTTCCTTTCGAATTCCTTGATGAAGTGGACATATTTCAAAAGGATTCCTTGATGATGAATCAATTCAAGAAAGAAACATCTCTTTCATACTTTCGAACAACGTGTCCCTTGAGTGGACCCCTTCCTTCATGTCGGGTTCCCAAGGGACACCTTTGAAATCTTTACAATCTATTGACGGTGTGTGTGACTGTCGGCTTATTTTCCTGTGTGGCCACTTTCAGACATGTTTTATCTATGGGTAGACATGTCGCTTTGTAGGTGCACCCATAAAGCCACTTTTTGACTCTACAGAGTCCCCTTTCTTTGGGTTTCCTCCATGTGAGAGATCTTGGGGGATACCTCCCTATAGGTCTATGAGTCTATAGGGCATTTCTTCTGAGCTTCCTCCATGAGAGAGATCTTGAAGGTGGCTCCCCTATAGGGTTGCAAGTCTGTAGGGAACTTTCTTTGGGTTTCCTCCATGTGAGAGATCTTGGGGGATACCTACCTATAGGTCTGTGGGTCTATAGGGTGCTTTCCTGGGTTTCCTTCATGCGAGAGCTCTTGAAGAAAACCTTCCCTATAGGTTTGCGGGTTTGTAGGGAACTTTCTCGGCTTCCTCCATGTGAGAGATCTTGTGGGATGCTTCCTTGTAGGTATGCAGGTTTGTAAGGAACTTTTCTAGGTATCCTTCATGTGAGAGATCTTGTAGGACACCTTCCTTGAAGGTCTGTGAACCTGTAAGGTGCTTTCTTCTTGGGGATTCCTTCATGTGAGAGATCTTGGGGGTCACCTCTTTTCAAGTCCGCAAACCTGTAATACGCTTTCATTCTACAACTTCATAGTTTTGTGGGGCTATGAAGTCCTTTACTTGTCCCGCGCTCTTGAGTTCGCTAGATCGCGGTCTGCTTCCTTGACAGTTCAAGTATACATTTCTAACCCTACTACCTTTCCAATCTACTTTATTGAAGCACTCATCAGTATTCATGCTCACTAAAGTGGGGGAAAAATGTATAGGTGTGAATTTTCACTCCTTACGTAAATTTCCTTTTTACACTTCCTCACCTTAGAAAACCAAATTCGAAGGAAAAAATTCACATCAACCTACTACCTTCATTCCACTTGGCATCTATCTTTCGTGTCAGTAGAAGAATAACTGTTAGGGATGCTTATGCGGCGTGAAGATGTCTATGCGATACGCTCATGTTCCTGATGAATTCATGCATCTGAAGTTGGCAGAGGGTTACACTTCCCATTAGGGTCAATTTTTAACGCCCCTCTTTGACCAACCAACCTAAATATGGACATTTTTCTCATCCCACCTTCAAAAACACTCTTCCTTCATGTATTTCATCTTCTTCACAAGCTCTAGCAATCTCTCTTAGCATTCTCAAGCATTCTTTTAGCATCCATCACTCCCAAGCAACACTTTGGCACTCCATAGCACCATCAACAACACTCCATCAACTCCGTAGAGCAAGTGTGGGACAACACCATTGCAGCAGGGGCTTGATTCCTCTCTTTTTCTCCTCCATTAGCTAGTGAGCTCTTGGTGGAGGTGGTAATAATTTTCACTCCTCTCTATGATTTGGTTGAGTAGCACATCACTGTTTTGTAGTGTTTATTGTGTTCTTTACTGTCTTTCCTTGTTTATCATACTTTTCTCTATCATTTTTATCTTGGTTTTCCATGGAGGTGGAAACACCAAAACGAGCGTCTAACTGAGGCAAACCCCTATATAGCCCCCCAACAATTTCCCCCCTTCTTGTGTGTAGGTGGATGTGCATTTGGAGCTAGTTGGAGAATAGGCTCTTTTGTGAGATCATCTGTCACCCTATCTTTAATATATTTTCTTTATCATATCTGTTTGTACTTCTCTTACTTTATAGTTTTTTTTTGCTCCCTTAGAAACCATTATCTAGGTTGTCAGCTTGTTTTCTAGTAGTTCCCACTATATCTTCGGTCCTTTGCTCATACGAACGCCAACCCACCTGAGAGATGCCAACATGCCACACTTTCATCCCAAAACCATGCTTTCATCCTCGGGCAGAGAGCTACCTAAGGAATAGTGTTGAACCTGAAAACTAGATCACCTAGATCCATTTTGAGTTTTGGGCATGTAGAGTGATTGGAGGACCTTATAGTCCTCATCATTCTCATCCCTCATTTCAAGACAACCATTTAGAGTGAGGTAAGTTAAGGCAGCCTTCCGCTCTTGGCTCTCCATGACTTGGGGCTTTGAATGTGGTTGGTCCTTGTCTCTTACAAATGTAGAGGTGGGTAAACATGTATTAATGTGTTTTCAATATGCCTACATTGATATCTTGCCAGTTTGGCGTACCGTACTCAGTGAAAATTGTAGAATTTTTTTGAGGCATTCATAATATATTCTCTAAGGCAGAGATAGTATTTTGGTCCACATTCTTTAGTAGAGCAAGATTTAGTCTTACAATTTAGAAGTTAAGTTGATGGAGATTTGAAGGTGCTATATCCAAGTTTTCATATCAATAATCCTTGCACAGTGAAAGTTACAAGTGATAGTATGTTGATATGTGCTATGGTAGTGCAAAGTGGAAGTTACAAGTGATAGTATGTTGATATGAGCTATGGTAGTGCAAAGTGGTTTGAAGGCTCATTAGAATACTCCACATTCCTCCAGATGTGAAGATTTGGACAAGTGGTTTTGTGGGAATACTCAATTATGTCCAATGCATGTTGTATTTTAGTTCCAAGTGGTTTATTGCTCCACAAGTTCAATTTTCAAGTGAAAGAGTGTTATAGTTGGTTCTGAATTCCTAATCTTCAACAAAACATATGTTTGTATACTTTCACTAGCAAAAATTTGTGAAGATTAGTTGTATGAGTTTGTGTGGACACTCTACATGTTTCATAATGTCTAAGGATTGAATCACATAAAGATCTTTCTCATTTCCTGCACTGCACAGTTGCTTCAAGTCATTTTGTGAAGTTATGTTTTTTGCTGAGGCCAACTAAAGTATGTTGGTGGTGTGCATCACTAATTCATGATTGAGCAGAGTCTAAGAAGTTGTATACATTTTATGAGTCATACTGACTCATCTAGAAGGAATTTAAAAAATGTTTCATCATTTTTGTATATCGCCAATGGATTTGAAGGCCGAGATGTTACAAGTTTCATATTTACTTTTTTATGGCCAACTCAATTTGTAATTGTAGAATATATATATAGAAGATCAAATATGAGAAGAGGATTATGGACGTGTGAAAAGATGTATGAGTGCATGAGCAGAGTGTGATAAGATCCGCTACAGACCTAATATTCAGAATTGACGACTATCAGTGGGTTAAAGCCATAAAGTTAGTCATATTTTAGTTGTTTCTTTCAATCGGGGAGTAGAAGCTTCCTTGGTTTGTATCCATAAAATTTTTTTGTATAAACATGGAGTTGTAGCTTCGTTGGGTTATAGCCCTAAATCAAAGTTGTAACTATTATTTACTTGTGAGGCTAGCTTAGGTCAGTAGCTCCTAGCAACATTTTTCATCGTGGTTTTTCCCATGTGGTGTTTTCCATGTAAATATGGTATCAAATGTGTTAGTGTATGTGTGCTTATCTTCCTTCCTATCTTGATTAAGTAGATGCATGCTTAATTGGTATAACTTAGCTTTAGCAGTTATTAATTGGGATTGAAACTTGAAGTATAATGATTCACCCCCCTCTCAGTATTCTAGTGTGTTCAACAAAAGGGAAGGGAGAAAAAAATGTTGGAAGGAGTGGTGATGCACCAAGATTAGATTGTGTTTATACTTAATATAACACAAAGAAGTAATGAAAATACCAAGGTAACTCACACAATCTTCTATTATATTAGTCCTCGAAAGTTATATGAAGGTCAAACTTTAATAGAGACTAAGAGAGAAAGCAATAATCCATAATTAGTTATGCAATGAATTCAACAAAACATATAACATACAAGAACAATGAACATAGATTCAAAAATGAAGGTAAATATGTTTACACAACGAATTTGAAATGAAGAGAGGAAAAATAGGTGATTTTCATTAATTTGATGCTTGAAGCTAGTTATTAGGTGTCAAAGAGACAAGGCATGTGGTAGAGAAGAAACCCAAGCCACAAATCTATAAAAGACTGACAAATCTACATGAAAATTTAATCTGCAACATGAGAAACCATTCTAAATTCCTTTTCCATACCGACATTGATGAATGATATGAGGTTTTCTAGAGAAAATTTTACAAAATTCATTGAAAATGTAACCTAGAGATGGATTCCTAAGAAAAAGGATCCTTGCAACTTAAAAAATGCAGCATGACATAAAAATCCCTCTAAAAATTTGTTCCAAATACATTAAACACCCTTCTAGAGAATCAATAGATCAATATTTAGTAGCCAAGGAGGTTGCTATAACATTTATGGTGTTTCTAGGTTGAAATTGTCCCATTTTGGCCCATTACAAAAATTTGAAACCCATTTGGATGTAGGAAGAAAATGGACTACATCAAGACATGTTCAAATGCCCTATAAATCCCCACAAATCTAGATGCACTTGAATTCCCTACAACACTCAACTTTGTGGTAGAATGGTTGATGTCATAACCTATGTTTCCTTCCAAAATCCAGTTTTGTTGGAAAATTTTGATGATGATGTCAACATGGGAGTGTGATTTATTTTGTTGAGATGACATTAACATGAGATGGGGAGGTGAAAAAATGAAGTGAAAGTATATCATGAAAGATTTGGTTCCATCAAAACCTTGTAGAACTTTGAGTGGAATCCACGCCTTTGAATGATGTTTAGGCCAGTTAAAAATTCTTGTAAATCCACTTGGCCATCAAATTCTTGGAAATACAAAAAATGGATAATTGTGGCTTTGGTGGAAAACCCATTGATATTTGACCATGCGGGAATTTCACTTCCATCTACTCACAATCTATACTTAGTTGAATTTAACTTCGTTTAAGAAGATGTGGAAAGATCATTAGCAGATGCAATTTGATTCTGAATAGCTCATTTAGAAATTCCAAAAAACCAAATGACTAGAAAATCCCCACAAACCCTTTATATATGAAACTTTGGCCTTCAACTAGATTTATATGAGAAGATGGTTTCCATCTTCTCGTAAAGTTATACTTAGCTAATTTTGCATCATTGGGTCAAATGAAAATAATTGACTATCACTGGGTCCATGTGGGTTGGAACTTACATCCAAACTACACCTTTACCTTCTAAACAATTCACTTGAAAATCTTCACAAAACCATATGCACATGAAACTTTTGCAAAACTTCAACTTATTCAAATTTAAGTCAAAGGATTTCCTCAATCTTCCCACAAAGTTATACTTAGCCATTTTTCAAATTTATTTCTTTAGTGAAAAAAATGTGATTAACACCTTGAAACATGGCTAAACTGCACTTGTGGTAAAATGGGGGGAGAAGGATGTGTAGGATTTTGGAGGAGAACTAGATAAATCTAGGTAGGCAGGAAAGTTTTGTAGAATTTCTAAGAGGAAGGAATTGCGGGAAATAAGGGAAGAAGAGGAACCTCGGGGATCCAATAAGGATCTGAATGAACCTTGAAGTTTCGTAACATCCTAATAGGGCTAAAAAATATGCAATTATGTAACTTTGCTAATTTTTCCTCAAATTCCCTCGAGTTTGAAATATAGATACCCATTTGGCCTCTTTGCAAGATGGGGAATTCAAAAGACTATAACACTTAGCCAATTCTAAGATATTTTGCACTTGGGAAACTAGATAAGGGGACGAGAAGGAAAAGCAACAACTAGAAACCTCAAACCATGCAAAATGGCCCAAATAAGATCTCTTAGATTGATTATAATTGATGGACCATAAGGTGGGAATATAAATTCCAGCATTCGCTTATACATGGAATGAATGATATTTAACTGTAAAAAAAATACTAATCACATGGGACATGCATTTAATCACATCATGCATCTCTACAACATTATATAAGAAGATAACATCTACATTCTTCATAAGGCACAAAATATAGTTTGGGGCTATAGGCCACACCAACAAAATGATCCTATCATGCATGATTTATTTTAAGAATTCCACATGCATAGTAAACAAGTTATGAATAATACAATTTATTCAAATGATGTAGGGCTTATAAATGCAAAATCTATGGCACCAAGAAATTTTACAAGAACCATGCATATGACCTATTAATACCTAACTCTAAATTCTAAGATGACACAATGCAAGTTAACCATCTAGGTTCCCACCAAAATCTTAGGAAACAACATGATTTGGGTACCTAATTCATTGAACCAAATCCTCTAATACAAATATATCAAAATTTCATTCATGTATTGATAAATCCTTTTCATGCATATGACAATGCACTCACTAAAGATAAATGCACAATGTAGTTCAAGAAAGAAACAACATAACGTCAATTATTTTTTCCATATCAAGTATATGATCACACACCACATCTTTCACAATCAGTGCTTCACTCACATAATATAATTCATATTTCTCAATCATGATCCATAAAATTAACATTTCTTTTCACATAGAGGTTTTATAGGCATGCCATCCAATGGAGTACACAAGAACAACTAAGAACACACAAGGATCACTACTCTTTCTTATAGAGAAAGAATCAATACATCAAGGAGGAAATCATACAAGAATGCAACTTCTTAACACACTCAAAGGTCTACATAAACCCCATAATGGTTTCGCTGCTATAGGTCTGAAAAGATGAAGATTTAGTTAAAAATATTGATGTACATGTGCATCTTGCGAAAAAAGTGAGACACAGTATTGTGATTTCACCTTCTTGTAACAATATGATGTCAACCCCACAAACATCCAGTTGATGGTTGATCTAGACTCTTTTTTCAAAAGCATTTATACCCCTAACATTCCAAGATATTATCTTCATTGGATTTGAGGAGAGAAGAATGCTCTCCTCTATTTTGTCGCTTTCTTGGAGTAACTATAATACTATTATCCAAAGTTAATTGCACCCCTACTGCTATTTCCTCTTCCATTTTTACCAATTTATATTTCTTGCCTCTTTCACTCGGTGATTTCTTGGTGATGGGCTGGGTGCTATGTGTTTGCAAAATGGATAAGGTATTAGAGAAGTAAAAATATCCAACCTCCATATTCACCTCATCTATAATTTCATCAATTAATTTTGATCCCACTAAAGTGATTATCTAATTAGCAAAACCTTCCAAATTTCCTTCTTCTATCAAGTTCTTAAAACTTAATATTTCTTCTTCTTCATTTGAAAAGGATGATGAAAATAAAGGATGTTGGTCAACCAAGACTTCCTTAATCTTTGAGAGAATAATTTGTTCTTCTTGAGGATCATCATGATTATTTAAAGAGAGGTTTTGATTCTCCTTAGTAGAGGTTATATTATCAAACATCAAAGATATCATAGTTTGTTCCAACTGTTGCATACCTAAAAAGAGCATGTATGGGGAATACACTTGAAGTGAGTTCCCAAAATATTTAGACATTAAAAATGAGCTCCTTAATCTTGTATTTTGGAGTACATAACCATGTTTTAAAACATCTACAAGAATTTCATGAAGTTCTGGGTTCTAAACAACATTTTCAACTTTTTACAACTATCTCTTAGACAATTTGAGTAAGTTCTAGTGTGGTAGATTATCTACATTCAACTGCTTACCTTCTACATTTTTAGAGCTTCTCCATGTCAAAGAGTTGATTAGCTTATATTTTTGACCTTTATCCATTAATAGGCAAGCAGGACTCATAGAGAGTGGAGCATCAGACAGGATAATTTAAACCATATTTCCTTCATTTATAACAAGGATAACACTCTCCTTCCTACTTGTGGGTGGTATTATTAGGACATCCATAGGAATATTTCTTTCAAAACCTAGGATAAGCTCTTTTCTATTGTTTAGTACCAGTTCTATATGAGTGTATGGCGAATTCAATATTGAATCCCCAAAATCCTGTGTACTCTTTTTAGGGTATAATCCAATCTCTCTTCTTCTATGTTCTACCAAAACAATATTCTAGGGTATGGGTTCAATAGTGAATCCACATGTATAGTTGGGTTTTGAGGCTAAGCTCATTGTATTTGATAATGAATTTGTGGTGACTGGATTTTTTTTTAGAATGCCCTATTAGGTGGCGTTATGCACACACATTTTGTGGGGTCTCAAAAAGAATTTCCTAGATCCAAACCCCATTTATTAATTTTATGTGAAGATGAAAAGGGAGGTCCTTCGAGATATTCATCAATACACACGTTCTAACTAGATAAGATGGGTTTCTAAAAGGGGAGATCATGTTTAAGAAAGATACCCATCTGATTGGACAAAATCTCAATAAGTTTTGTTTCTCGATATTCCATTGGTAGAGAAGGTAGTTGAACCTAGAACAAAATATACTTTAGTGCAGAGGATTGGGGGGCTAAAGCTGGGAGACAATGACTACATATGAAGACCTAAACCCTCAAAAATCCATGCCTTATTTTTGAAAATTGCATTTCTATTTTCTTTTGTAGAAAAAATGATAATGAAGAAACCCTTCCCTTGATCTAGATAAAATATTTTCTTAGCTCCCTGCCATTCTAAAAAAATCCAATCTTGTAAAAGATTTAAAGTAGGTGTAAGGTACCAAAATTTACATATTAGGGCCATGCTTTAGAGGTCCTAGATTTGTGGGAGTAATAGGTCTTGTGGTGGTATAACATTTACTATTCATTTGTTCACTTTAGAAGATTGCAATTCCTTCTATTTCTTTGGTACCCATATTTTCCTTAGAAAAAGCTTTCTAGCCTCCAATCTTTTAGCATTCTTCAGTAGGTTTCTTTCTTGCTTGAATTGAGCTTTTCCTTCTTCCAAGCAGGGAGTTCTCTTTTAGAGATCTTTTCCAATAAGAACTGTGGTTTTGGTTGGAGAGGTGCCCCAACTATATCTGAGAGGTATTTTTACAAGGAAAACTTTACTAGAATGGAATTGGGAAATGAAATTGGTGTGTGCTAGTTAGAGACAATGTCAGACCAGAGAGGACAGTTTCCAAGAGATTTCAAAAACTTTCTTGAATGTCCAAGCTCAAATTCACAAATGTCAAAAGGCTCTTGTTTCTCCTAGTTAAGTTTTTTCTTGGGCATAATGGAGGCCAGTGGTAAGAGGAATATTTTGGTGGGTCATTGTACTGAAAAATTGCAAACTGTTGGCCCTTACAATATCCATGGAACCCTAGGAAGCAACTGATAGTTTTGGGATTCTGATTGTAGCCATACGGTCCTTGAAAGTTACTTCCTATTTTGAGATTTTGACCACCATTTTTGAAAACATAGTGGCTTGCAAATTGATGATCCCTAAGATAGTGATGGGGCCTCTAGAGAAAAATTTTCCTTCAACATTTTGGTTTTCGCCCTTACTTCCTTTCCACTTTATGATGGAACCATGCTCAAAAGGTAAAGATTACTCTCGCATAAAGGCGTGCAATGCGCCACATGGTGATTGTGTGACTTTTCTATACCGTTTTCCTTTTGGGCCATTACTGAGACACATGTCTTCTTGGCAGGGATTTCCTCAAAGCTATTCTCATAAATTCTAAAATCACTCACCCACTTGCCACATCATCCATTTCGTCAAGCAGAGCATGTCATCCACGAATGTATCTCATGGAAAAGATCTTACTTTCAAGGTTGGACCTTTGAGATGGCATCATCATCCCTCATAGTTGTTTGGATTGTGTTTTAGATAGGTTATCCTAGGATTTGATTGTCTTCTAGTAGCATATCTTCACAAAACTTCTACAGAATCTAGAGCCATTAATGAGGCAGCCCAAGACTTTATGAGCAAAGATCAATGCGATCTAATCAAGACCTATATCGGATTGTGGTCAATCAGGTGGACATCTGGAAATTGTTCATCTCTTCTAGTTGCGATGGCGGTTCTTTCTTTTGGCTCTAAAAAAGGGGTTTGCAGTAGAGTCAAAAAGAAGAGTTTTTTTTTAGTTCAGAGATTGTTTGAAGATAGAATTTTACAGAGCATTGTTTACGCTCCATGGCATGTATTATTTGTCAAGACTATTAACTAGATTGGAATCCGACCTTTCTTTTCAGTTGGTTTATTGCAAAATAAATATTATTAACGAGAAGCTTTTGAAATTGTGCATTTTATGGCCTTTATCATAAATTTCCCTTTTTTATATCATTTATGTTGAAAGCTCTATGTCAAGTTCTTCCTAGATAGTCTAGATAGTTATTCTCTGTGTTATTAGCTTCTATGTTTAAAAGTTATCTTTCAGAAAAATGAATCATGTTATTGTACTCTTTCCTTTTTCTATAGAAGATTATGCTAAAAGACATATTATGTTGTAAGAGCAAGGGAAATCCTGTGAATATATGAGTATCTTTATAATCTTTATGGTTTTTTGATTTTTTTAGACCTTAATGGATGCTTCCCACAGGGAGATGTGAATGACTACAATGTGCTCTTTTTAGCCTTTGTTGTTTCGTTTTCTTCCCAACAATGAAGGGTTTGTGGCATTTTGTGTTCATTTCATTAGAAGTAGGAGATTTCTAATCTTTGAAATGTTGTAAAAGCTTTGGCATATTGCCATCTTTTTTATTTTCTTTGTATTTCTCTTCCCCTTTCCCTAAGAAAAAAGAAGATTTGGCTTTCTTTAAAAATCATGGAGGTCATTTGGTAAGGTGCAATATAGTCCCTCACTCATTGAATTTCCCATAAGGTTGTTTAGAGAGGCATAAGCTTTTATGATAAATAGTTTTTTTTTTTGAATGCATGATGGGACTCGAGGTTTTTCAAACGTCTGATTAGAAGTCAAAATTATTTCATAAATCAGATTAAGAAGAGAGGTTGGCAATCTCATGTCGAGAGTTCAAACAAGAGAATCTTCTAGAGGCAATTTTTTAGCACTCCCAGCTACTTGCTTTGGCACCTAGGAGGAGACAACTTACAGGTTCCGTGTCACCTAGCAGGAGCAATAGAGTAAGAAGTATATTAGCCCACAATACAGAGCTTTATCCACTCCACCAAGAGATTGAACCTTCCAAATCAGAATTCCTATCTACCCCACCCATAGGAATTTGTTCTCAATGGCCCACTTAGGGCCCCTGTTCCTAGAAATTTTGTAACTTGGGATAGTTGTAGCCTTCTATAACCACCTACGCCCCCAGATGTATGACCCGCCATACCCACCAATGCTCTCAAGGCAGTATCAAAATTTTTTGGGAATATTTTAAAACCCCTTTTGAGCATCTCCAGGATATTGCAGAGGTTTGCAAAGTCCATCACATCGCGGAAGAAAATGTAGCCCTTAGATTACTAGATGCATCTTTCAAAGGGAAGGCTCTGAACTGGTATAGATCCTTGGCTTTTGGTTCAATCCACTCTTGGGATCAACTCAAGGAGAAATTATTTTAGTGCTTATTGAAGAAAGGAGATCACTCATATTTGTTGTAGCAATTAATCACTATCAAGAGGGCCCCGCAAGAGGAAATGAGCGATTTCAACACCAAGTTTCAAAAAACTTGGTAGAGGATTCTTGCGATAGCTAGGCCTCTGACAGTTATGGTGTTCATGTTCTATCTAAAGGATTTCAATTCAAACATCATAGTCATGGTAAAATCAATGGGAGGAGGTACCTTTCCTGATGCATACGATCTGGTTGTGCGCATAGAGAACAGTCTGATTGATGTCGAGAAGCTTCCACCATGACCATTGATACCCATGTTCATTGAAATCTCTAGTGGCCCTTAGGAGGAGATGGCTCCTAGTACTTCTACTCCACTCCCCAAAACATTAGCTACACCACTGCCATCCATGTATGTGTACCCAAGTGCACAACCAAGCAAGTCGGGCTCCTCTTCACTAGCAACATATGTCAATGATATGAAGAACCTTATGTGGTCTTTTACGAATGAATTAGTCCTTACCCAACATCAACAGGCGACACCTCCAAAGCCTCCCATGTAAACCTATCAAGGAGGAAGATCATCTTATTAATAGAAAATGTATCAAGGAGCTCCGAAGGGAAGTAATTAACAATAGGCCTCTACGAACCAAATAGTCCCAGTCACCATGTCACTTCAAATTTCCAAGACCAATCCGAGCAAGGATTTGGTTCTAGTCCAAAACAACCAAGTGGAAGATGATAACGCATGGTGCTTCCTGTTTAAGGATAGCCATATACCCCCTAATAATCCAAGGGGAAATATTCAACAAAAGATAGCGAAACAAAGAGGTCAGGGTGTGTTTTTGAACATGGAAGAATATCAGTCTCCCAGAATGGAGAATTTCCACTTTAGAGCACAAACGTAAGTGATGTCCTTAGAGAAAGAGTTGGATATCTCACCGAACCAAGAATTATTTTCTTGGATGGAAGAAGAAGACACAGTATATGAAAATGGTGTTTCAACAATTAGTGCCCCATAGGTATAGTTGGACTACAACATGCGGTCCAAGACAAGACTCACTAGAGAATATGTGCAACGAGCTCCACAACGTCCATCGCCACAAGTAGAGAAAGCCTCACAGATATGACCCACTCAGAAATTGCAAGCTCCACCATTTCCAAAGAAAGATATGGACAAAGCATTGAGCCCATCCATGCTAGATTGGCCTCTTCCTAAGACAAAAGAAATACCACCATTCAAACCTAAGGTCCTGCCAGCCGAAACACTTAATATGGTGGACCAACTAAAGAAGGTGCCTACTAATGTTTTTTTGTAGGATGTTATATCAATTCCAAAATATAAGACATTTCTCTAGGAGGCATTGAAGAAAGAGGAAAAAATGTCGCAAATAGATACAATCCCACTACATAATCAAGATAGAGGAAAAGGGCCCACGTCGAACCCCCAACCTTTGAGATACATGACATACGTGAATGTCGCAGACAATACAGACATAAAAGAGGTAAGAAAACCAAAGCCTACCCCTTTCTTTTTAATCTTTATTGTGGGAGATAAGTTTTTACACAATAACATGATTGATTCAGGATCTAGTACACAGTCATGCCCAAAAAAGTGGTTGATGCCCTGAAACTTGAATACGAACCTCTTGAGAAAGGGATCATGCAATTAGATGGGAAGAAAGTCCTGATTGTTCGACACATCAAGGATTTTTCTTTGACCCTTTTCTCATGTCCGATCCAAACCGTCACACAAGAATTAGTCATAATAGATATTCCCCCAGTTTTTGGAATGTGTCTTTCAAGAGACTTCATGGAAAATCTTGGCGGATATATAGCGCTTGATTGGTATCATTTGATACTACAGACAAAGCATGGGGCAAAGATGAAGATCCCTTCTAAATCCTTGTACCCTGAATATATAGCAGACAACACAATTTTGTGCTATGAAGCAACGCATGCCTCCTCAAAAAAGGGGACATATGGCATAGAAATGTTAGAAAATGAGGACACAAGTGATTGGACCCCTCAAGAAGATGTCCTAATCAATTAGTTTATTTATTTTGACCCATTCGAGAACTTCCATGCTACTAAGCTAGGCACTTATGTGATCTTTGATGATGACCAAGTCTTCCCAAAATTGGTAAAGGAATAGGAGGAACCTAGTGGATTGGGTGACAATAGTCTATGGTCACTATATTTTAATGGTGCCAAGTGAAAAATTGGTTCTAGAGCTAGCATCTGATTAGTATCTCCAATTGGATTAGATACCCTTAAATCCTTTTGCTTTAAGTTCTCATGCTCAAATATTGATGTAGAGTATGAGGGTTTGGTCCATGGTTTGATTGTCGCAAAGTGGATGAGCATAAAGAGAATACAAGCGTTCAAATATTTGGAGTTAGTCATAAACCATGTCCGCGAACAAGCAATTGCAAAATATGTAAGAATGAGGTCTTACAAACATAGAATATGGGATCTAATTGAGAGCTTCGAAGCTTTTAACATACAAGTTATCCAACAATCCTATAATTCAGTTGCAAATCAAATGGCTTTGATTGGCTCACAGTTTGAGTCAACCCCTGAATCAACAAATAATTAGAATTCAATGCATACCATCGTATTACCGTCAATACCCAACAATGATCAGAATTGGCAGGTTTTTAAGGATGATATTCATATTACTATTTTTCTACAAAAGTTAAGGAAAGCTTCTGATCATTCACAGTTCAAAGCTAGAAGGGATATTAAAGGACGAGTAATTCAATTCAAAAGAAATAAGCTCCCATCAGGCTTGATTTCGCTTGAAAATATCTTCAACTACGAGGATGCGAGAAATAACAAGAATATATTTACCACCAACAAAGGATACTATGAAGACCTCGATGTCAGGAAAGGAAAAAATCCAAAAGTTAGAAGAGACATCCCGCAGGCGGACAAGGAAAGATTATGAGTATCGCAAGGCAAGTTGCTTGAATTTTTGATATCAAAGGAAGGAATAGCCATAGACCCTGAAAGGGTGAAGACTATAAAATAACTACCACTGCCAGTCAATCTAAAGGGGCTACAGTATTTTCTAGGAAAAATTAACTTCATCAGCCAATTTATTTTGGGCTTCACAGGCATTGTAAGACCCATTACATTGATGTTAAAAGGGGACTTAAGGTTTAAATGGACTCTTGAAGGTAAGCTTTCTTTTGAGAAAAAAATGAAGCCATCTCCATAGCTCTGATGTTAGCCAACTTGGACTTTTCCAAAGGTTTCCTGCTCTACATCTATAGCGGCTAGCACAACATAGCTTCAGTGCTCACTCAAAAGGATGAGGGGAGTGGAGAGCATCCCATCATGTTTCATTCCAGGACTCTCAAAGGATATGAAACTAGGTATAAATTTGTTGAAAAATAGGCCTTTACTATTTTCAATAGCCTAAAGAAATTTTGATACCTAGTATTGGCCAATAGAATCACCATCTTTGTCACCCATCCTAGCGTTGGGGAATATATCATTAAAGGTGACAAAACCAAGAAGAGGGCCAATTGGATCACCAAGATCCTGGAATATGATGTGGACATCTAACCAACCAAGTTGGTTCAAGGGAGAGACCTTTGTGAATACCTTGCATAGGAATTAGGCTCCCTGGCGGAAGAAGAGACTAACTAGGTCTATACAAACTAGTTTGAATTTGATGAGTCATGGGTGGTTGATCAGATGCAATTTATGCAAATTGGGAAATATCCGACCAACATCCTACCTCATAAAAGATGCTACTACTGACTGCAAGGCACTAGGTATGTACTATTTGAGAAAATTTTATTTAAAAGAAATTATGATGGAGTCCTCTGTTGCATAGACAAGCCATAGGAAAAAAAGGATTCTAGGCGAATTCCACAGCAGCCTTGAGGGCGAACACTTTTCCGCCAAGACCACCGCTTTGAAAATAATATGGGTAGGATATTACTAGCCTTCAATGGTCTATGAGGCTCATCATCTTGTGCAGAAGTGTACTCAGTGCCAATATTCCGTTCGCAAGCGAAAGAACTCTGCCATGCCAATAAGCTCGATCGTGACCGAGGAACCCTTTGCACAATGGGGTTTGGATTTTTTTGCGATGATAAATCCAATCTCTATCGCAGGACACAAGTGGATACTTATGGAGATCAACTACTTCACAAAATGGATGAAGGCCATCCCCCTAAAGAATGCTACAAAAGTGGAAATTGTAAATTTTCTCGAAGAGTTTGTAGCATGGTTCGATTCACCCAAAACCATCATTTTTGACAATGCACAAGCCTTTGAAGGCTCTAGGATGTCAAGATTCACTCTTAATAATGGGGTATACCTCAAGACTTCATCCAATTATTACCCGCAAGGAAACGGGTTAGCGGAATCAACTAACAAGAACCTAATTAGGTTAATAAAGTGCATCCGGTCGGAACACTAGAAAGAATGGCATAAGCATCTATGAGCAGCTTTATGGGCCAACAAAATTACACCTAAGAAGTCTTGAAAACCTCCCCTTACGAATTAGTGTATGGGAAAGAGGTACTTTTACCCATTTCCAAAGAAATTTCAGCACTACAATTGTTAAAAGCTTTGGAAGTCAAGGAAAACAACAGAATGGAAGTAAGATTAGTGAAGCTCTTAAGCCTCAAAGAAAAGAGAGAGAAGGAATTTGATTGCATGATCAGATGCCAGTAGGTGGTCAAACATTGGTTTGATAAAAAGACCTCCAACCCAGATTTTAGGGAGGGGAGTCTTGTGCTAAAATATGATGAACGAGCTACAAAACTAAGGCAGTATGAAAAGTTTGATTCATTGTGGAGGGGTCCCTTCTACATCCATGCATGCAAAGAAAGGAATGTGTACGAGCTATAGGATATCAATGGAAATGTTTTGGATATACTGGTAAATGGTATTCACCTTAAACTATTCAATTAAAGTACACACAAGTTCATTAAGATTTTACAATTATGTACCATAAGTAAAATTTTGTAAAATACATTTTTTTGCAAATAAAGCCATGAGAGTGAACACAAATAAATAGAAAAAAAGTACCATATATTATATTCATTGAAATATTTACAAGATAGTATGTTCTTTCGAGCCTAATGATCTGAGAGAAGCTTAAAACCTTATCATTCAAAACCCGAAATTACATCTTCAAAAAGAAAAAATTACATGTTTCTAAGGTTTCTCCAGCAAGGCATCAATGGGGTTATCAACACAGCACACGGGGCATGCGGGCATGGCACAAACCTTCAATCCTTGATGTCAGGACAATAGACTAGGAGTTCAAAGTGGGTTTTCCACTCAACCCTAGGGAAATGCTCCACATTGTACGTCCTCAAAATGAAACAGGATGCAGGTCGAGATAGTAGTTGATGCCACTCCAAGTCCATGGTCCAAAAGTGCATAAGAAAGGGCATCTAGGGCATCACTTTTGCATATTTGATGTGCCTCTAAATATTCAAGGCCGACGGAATGCCAACACCAAGGATTGCTACTTGGACGACTTCACCCAACCCATCTAAGTATGCCAAATCAAACATGACATGGGAAAGTTCTATGATCCAGGGCTTGGAAATATTCAAATCTAGCAAGGAAGCCATGAACTGAGAAACAACATTTGAATTGCAACATGACTAGTTTTCATCCTTCATGTAATCCTTCCCGAGCACCCACTTGAATGCCACGATCATGAGGCGGTCATTCCTCCCTATTAGGTGTTTAATCCTCTCACTACTAACCTCTCCTACAAAAGAGTTTTGTAGCTTCTGACTCAAAGGCCAAATTGGGGTACCTAGACCAATCATAATGGTGGCAAGAAAGCTTACAAACTAGAAAAAAGGAAAATGCAACGGAAGGAGCTCACCAACTCAATACTAACTTAGTGAGTATATTCGCAAAACAAATGTTTCTATTTATAGAAAAATGTGCATTGGGGAGGTTGGCAACGGAAAATCTATCTCTCCTCAGATGAAAACAAAAAATATATTAAGGCGATGAGAAGCAAAGGGTAAATCATATGGAAGATCTCTAACCAAGCTTTGCAGAATTAATTCGAGCATTGGGAGTAAATGCTCATGTGAACAATTTTCCACCATGTGTTCATCGTCATCACCAATGCCAACCTACTTACCTATTTGAAAGGACGTCTTAAAAGGCTAAACCCTACTTAATTAAATTCAAATGTCTTTTTGAGGTATGCTTCCCATCGCTCAAAGCATGATTCCCATCACTCAAAGCTTAAGCTATCAAAAGGTCAGCGTAAGGAATGTACTAAATACATTCTCACAGTGAAGTTGGCATTTCCAAGTAGTATGATCCCCCCACTCTCCACGTATCACCTCACTGGTAGCACTTAGCAATTCATCGATAATGACAACACATTTACTGCATGTACATGTGAGAATTGAATGCACCCAAATTTTTTTTTTGCTAAGTGTTAGGTTTTCTCAAGTAACTATCACTTTGAAAGAGGTTTTTATGAATCCTTCCAAGAAAGCAGCAATGCAAAAGCATCATTCTTTGGTCGAGACACTGGATTCTCATTCGTAAGGTTGGGCTACACCAACATCTTTGGAGAAGTTTCATATGCTAATGTCCCAACACCAGAGGATTGGAGCTTTGTGTATACCAAAGCCATACAACCAAGAAACCCCATCAAGGATGAGGTAGTCAAATATTTCACAGAAAATATTTACAAACAAAAGTTGTGTGTAAACCCTAAAAGCCTCAAGGAAGGAGCATTGCAGAGAATGTTTTCCCATGGGTCAATGGATGGTTTCACAAATCATATCTAGCATTGTGGTTTTCCACAATTCATACTGCCCTACACACATCCATTCCCAAAGTTGGTTGATGCATGCATGAAAAAATATGGATAAAGAAAATGAGGTTATTAGTGGCAACATGTTAAGAGTTATGATCAGTGTGGCAGCCATTCGAGATATCCTATGCATCCTTGCAAATTGGGAGGCCGAGATATTCCAAAGTAGAAGAATGAGAGATTTTTGGAGAACCAGAGACAAAATGTTAAAATTCTATAAGGATGAAACAACTAAAGGGTAAGATAATAAACAATTGGTCTTCCCTTTGGCGCACAAAGAGTTCAAGTCAGATGTGTAGGTTGTTTTCCCAATGTTGGCTTTTGTTTATGGCCATGAAAGTGATGATGAGGTCTACGAGTTCCAGATGGGTTTAGCCTTCAAGATTAAGAAGGAAAGGATCCAGAAGTATTTTGATTTTTCCAATGTAATTTCCAATGGAATGATTGAACAATTAACAAATTATAGCACTACCTTTGAGTTCAGGTATTCATTTTTTTTGGTACACTTAATTTTACACCAGAACCCTAAATTTTTTAGTGGATATTTTTCACTCAGTAAATTTGATGCAGTGAGGTTATACAAGCCAATTTTAGTCTGGACCCATGTGCTTTCCAGAACATGGGACTACTATTCGTTGTTTGATTATTTCTTACAACTGATACTCTTGGATTTGTCTTTGCACCCTCCAGGAAATTTCTCCCCTAAAGGTTTGGAATGGATGAAAAACCACCAGACCTCAATGGATTATTTCTTCAAAGAAAAATTTTATTTCAACAAATTTCATGGTTTTATTGGGGAACCTTTTAGGCTTCCTAAATTTATAACAAATAGAACCCTCGCTTTAGAGGCATGTTGTTAGGCATCCATTGCCAACAAAGCTTATGGTAATGGGAAACAAAAGAAAGTGCTTTACGCAATTCCCCTTACCAATTCCAAAAGTCAGATAATGCTTGTGAAGCGATAAGAATAACAAGTGTTGACTAACAAGTTGGTCTACCTAGGCCTGGTCCTTATTTGTGATAGCTGGAAGTACAATCCTATTAAGTGTCTTTCGACTGTCAAACACAAAGAGTGGCAGTATTTTGAGTCAAGGAGGAACCCGATCGAGGAGAGCGCAGAGGTATACATTGACCTAGCCTTCATACCATTTGAACAACCCCCATGGCATGACTTCTATCCCAGAGTGGCAGAGTTCTAACAAAGCATCCAGATGGGCCAATCCCTCAAAACACATTTAGAGAATTTAAGATGGTTGGAGAATAAGACGGTTGAATTCTAGAGGTACCAATAGAAAATCAAGAACCTCAGTGCCCTATACAGAGAGGTCATGTCGAGTGATGAGCAATTCAATGAGATCTATGACACTGAGGTTGAGTTCGATAATAGCAATCCTAAATCAAATTGGGAGATGGAATAAGAGCACATGCCAGTTTTTTCCTCCTGCCTTAGGAGCTCGACATAGGAAAAAGGAAGGGAAAGGGATCAAAACACAAAGGATCACAGATCACATCCTCCACCAACACCTTGCCAAAGAGAAAGAGGACTTGATAGTCTCTAGAAGGATCTACCACAATTCCAAAGACCCAAGGTTCGTCAGGATCAGTCGCCAGAGAGTCTGAATCAACCCGTGTAGCTCCTGCAAAGAAAGGAAGAGTGCAATACTTAGGTGGACCAAGCATATCAAATAGAGGAGAAGAAGAAGTGGACTCAACTCCACCAGGATTTTTTGGCTTCGACGATCCAAGTAAGTCTTGCACCTGCCATCCTTCCTTCTACTACATCTTTGGTTGCTATTGCCCCCTCATCTGCAAAAATAAATCCTATGTCTATGGGTTCCAATGTTCTCATCCTTAATACACCCCTAGTCATATTTAACAATGAGCCCCATGAAGAAACCCTATGCACCAAATGAGCATCTTCCGCTTCAGCCACAATTGATTTTCTGATTGCATTATCAAAGGCACCCATTGTAAACACTAATATTCCCATGTTTCTAGTTTCATTGTCCCCATCTGCTTCCCAAAAAATGCCTCCTTTTTTGCCCACTTCCCCTTTTACTCTGGTGGGTTTCCCTCCTTCTCAATCCATACATGGCATCCCACCCTTTTCAATGATAATGCTTCCTTTTTCCTCTCTACAACCTCAAACCGCCAAGGCCTCTCCTTCTGACACGCTCTTTAGTCTCCTCATTGGTGTTTTGCTTGTTGCACAGAGTATTGAGTCCACATAGAGCCTTTAGACTCATATTAAAGAAACAAGGTAGGCCCAACAAGCAAGAAAGCAAAAGGTTCAGGGAAAAGCCACAAAAAATTCAACTACTCAGAAGTTGGAGACTTGTTTTGATGAAGAGAAGAATGCTCTCCTAATCATAGCTATGAGGCCATAGACGTCTAAGCTAGAAGGATAAATGTAGTTCGAGGATTATGACATCCAAGCTGTGGGTCTAAATTTAAGTGAAAATATTCCTCGCGACAAGGTAGGTCTAGCCAAGGAAACTCAGAAGGTGGTCTACACCGACTATAAAAAGCTAGACAAAAAGTTGAAGAAGTGTGAGGTAGTGTTGGTGAACATAAAATCCACAATGGATAAAATCTAGGCAGAAATCAAAGGAAAGGATTTGGAGATGGCCTGCTTGAGGAAGTTACAAGGTCAATAAGGTGAAGCAACTAAGTTGCTAAAAGGGGCCTAGAGTGAGGGGGATCAACTTCATGCTGAGGTAGAAAGATTGAGATGTGAGATCGTGGTCGATCATGAAACAACTATGGAGCATCGACAAAAGAAAAAGGAGTTGGAAGATGAAGCAACCAAAAAGAACAGTATATATGAAGAGCTACAAATGAAGCTACAGGAGATGGATAAGCAAAATGCATATATGCAGAAAGAATTAACTAGCATCCGATCTCAAGTCTCTAACAATCTTTAGAGGGCCCAAGTGGAAACAAAAAAGAGAAATGAAAAAAATAAGACATTAAGTCTATTTTGTAGACTCGCAATGAGGAGATTAGGAGGCTATGCTCTGAACTTAAAAATTCTCTCCAAGAGAAGAATCAATTGGAGGAAGGCATAAGAGTGGGAGAATCCCAATTCCAACAGGAATTGACCACAGTGTGAGGATTCAAGCTCCTCTTGGTACTTAAAAAATTAATATCTACTCATTGGGAAAGAATCATTGTTGCAGTGGTAACCCTGAAGTTAGTTTTTTGGTATCTAACGGATGCTCAGGAATTAAACACAAAGGTCAGCCTGATGGTTGACCAAATTTTGCACACGATCACTCCCCTTGTTGAAGAATCAAGATTCCTAATCTAGAAACTATATAAAGCAACGATGAAAGCTTTAAAAGGTGTCGAGATTCCCGATCGAAGAGCGGCTACAAGAAGGGAAAAAAAATTCATCATTTGCAACTAGGTTGCAGTTAGAAGTAGAACATGTCAAATGGTGTTGAATAAGAAGGTTAGGGAGATAAATGAAGAGTTTAAATTTTTGCTCCAATTGGGATTACCTGCCCTTTTCTCATCAGACGGAGGAGTGTTGACAGTAGAACAAATCGCAGAAGTGATCAGGCTCAAGATCCAAGACTCGACAGTGCTTCAAATTTTAATCTCATCACCCACAGTCAAAGAGATCAAGAAGGAATCCTTCCCCTTTCTCGATTGTACTATCACATTGGAGTTGTTTCATCAAGGTGAGGACGAGTTTCTTTCAAAGAGGTCCTTGATCTTGATCAGGCCTATGAGACATTGCACGCCCTCATCCTACCCACCGATGGAGATTGGGAAACCCAGCACGCTACTTTCTTCAAACTTTGAGATCTTTACTTTTGATATCTACGTTCATCCCTCCGCAAGCGAAGGCCACCTATGAGTCACCAAAAAATGTGAAGCAAATTTTTCCTTCAACATTTTGGTTTTCGGCCCTTACTTCCTTTTCACTTTATGATGGCACCTTGCTCGAAAGGAAAAGATTACTCTTGCATAAAGGTACGCAATGCGCCACGTGGTGGTTGCACAAATTTTCTATACCGTTTTCCTTTCAAGCCCGAACTGGGACGCATATCTACTTGGTGGGGATTTTTTCAAATTTGTTCTCATAAAATCTGAAATTGCACACCCACTTTTCACATTAGCCATTTCGTCAAGCGGATCATGTTGTCCGCAAATGTATCTCTTTTTGGGCAGAGTTTTCTGGAGAGCACGACAAAGATCTTACTTTTGTGGTTGGACCTTTGAGATGGCGTCATCATTTCTCGTAGTTGTTTGGATCATGTTTTAGATAGGTTGTGTTGGGATCTAATTTTCTTCTAGTAGTGTATCTTTGTAGAACTTCTACAGAATCTGGAGCCATTAATGAGGTAGCCCAAGACTTTATGAGCAAAGATCATTGCAATCTAATCAGGCCCTAGATCAGATCGTGGTCAATCAAGCGTGGATATCTTGCAATTGTTCATCTCTTTTGGTTGCGGTGGTGGTTCTTTCTTTTTGGATAAAAAAGGGGTTTGTAGCAAAGTCAAAAAAAGGAGTTTTGTTATTAGTTCAGAGGTTGTTTGAAGATAGAATTTTACAAAGGACTATTCACTCTCTATGGCATGTATTATTTGTCAAGACTATGAATTGGATTGGAATTTGACCTTTGCTTTCAGTTGGTCTATTGAAAAATAGATATTATTAAGGAGAAGATTTTGATATTGTGTATTTTATGGCCTTTATCATAAATTTCCCTTTTTTATATCATGTATGTTGAAAGCTCTATGTCAAGTTCTACCTAGATAGTCTGGATAATTATTCTCCATGTTATTAGCTTCTATGTTTAAAAGTTATCTTTCAGAAAAACAAATCATGTTATTGTACTCTTTTATTTTTCTATAGAAGATTATGCTGAAAGACATATTATGTTGTAAGAGCAAAGGCAGTCCTATGAATACCTAAGTATCTTGATAATATTTGGGGCTTCTTACTTTTGTCGGACCTTAACGGATGCTTCCCACGAGGAGATTTGAATGACTGCACTGTGCTTTTTTAGCCTTTGTTGTTTTTTCTCTCCCCAACAATGAAGGGTTTGTGGCATTTTGTGTTTATTTCATCAGAAGTAGGAGATTGTTAATCTTTGAAATGTTGTAAAAGCTTTGGCGCATCACCATCTTTTTTATTTTCTTGGTGTTTCTCTTCCCCTTTCCTTAAAACACAAAAAATAGTCAACTTTCTTTAAAAATCTCGGAGGTCATTCAATGAGGCACAATATGGTCCCCCACTCGCTGAATTTCCCATAAGGATGTTCTGAGAGGCGTAAGATTTTATGATCAATAGGTCCCTTGGAAGTGACTACCAGTTTTGAGACTTTGACTTCCAATTTTGAAAACTTGGCAATTTGCAAACTGTTGATCTCTTCAATAGCCATGGGGCCCTTGGAAGCAACCAACATTTCTAAAAATCTGATTGCCATTCTTGAAAAATTGAGTATTTCCTTGAAACGATGTGAAACTTAGAGCTCGATGCATTCTCCCATGAACTCCTCAATTATATTTAATTAAATATTAGGATAAGAGAAAATGTTAAATTAATTGAATAAATAATAAATATTTATTTAATTAGGATAGGTAAATTCAAGTGTGGTTATGTTAAGGTCACATTTCAGGTGTCTACACCTACCATGAATATGTGTTGAGACACATTTATGAAAATATTTTCGAAAGGAATTAATTTTCTAATTATCTTATATATTTTTAACAAGGTATATTTTCCTTCTTTTCTCTAGATTCAAACACACAATCTTCATTATAGAGTACACACACATCCATCATTATGTCAACATAGATTGTATATAAGAATATAAAGAAATATGATTAATTTTCAAAACCAATAAAAGGTATAAAAGAAATATGTTTTTTTTTGGTGCTTCATCAGATTTATATTAATGTTAATGCAAATTCAAACTCAATTAAACACTAGAAACACAATAGTCATTGGATAACAACGTAGATTGACATATTCTAAAAATACTAGAAAAACATAAACATCTAATTTTTTATCTAGTATAAAAAAGTTAAAACTTTAAAATTGTTATTTGTCATTAGAATTTTTAAATAAATACATAAGAAATATCTCACAAAAGAATTAATTAGATTGTATACAAGAACATGAACAAAATATTACCACTTAATTTTTACAACTATTAAAAAAATATAAAATATAAATGCTTGTGTGTGTGTATGCGATTTATGAACATTACATAAATGTTAAAGTGAATTCAAAACTTAATTAAACACTAAAAATATACTAACCATTAAATATGCATACAAATTAAAATACTATTAAAAAAAATATTAAAAAAATCATCTTAATCTTTATTTGACATATAAAAAATAACATTTATTGATTGAAAATTTTAAATAAATAAATAATAATTTTAATTAATCAACTAAATATATCAATCAACCTTAAACCACACACTTAAATACTAGTCAAATTCAACTAATAAAAAAACCCAACAAAAGTTTGAACTCAAATGAACGCTCAAAAAATACCACCCAGAGTTAAACACTTGACCATGGGTGTTAAAAGGAGTGTTTCTCTCTTTGTCGGCAAGCTTTCTCCAAATGGTCTTCTATAAGAAAGACATGGACTAATCTCAAGTGGCCCCAATGGGCCCTTGTCATTTTTTATAGGGTTGCTTTACTCTCAACCAAAGCTACCCACATGATGATGTACTCTTTCTCTTCATTTTATATTTTATGTTTATATATCCCTTGTAAGCTGAACTCCACATACGTGCACATTGTCAAAGACATTACATTTGGTTCATCATTGACATTTGGGTGGGAATATGGGCCACATTTATTTATCTCTATAGTCAAGGGAATTGATTCCAAATCAAATCCCAAGTTAGCAATGACTTTCCTTTTAAGTTTCATTTTATGTTATCAATGTGGCTAGTGCTTACAATGATGACATAATGGAGGATAAATGCTTTTTTAGTTAATCAAGGTAAAAGATTACATGAATTCCCACCCCACATTCAATTTGCACTTATAATTATTGATCCAAATGTAAGGTTTCCTATACCAAAGCTATTCTCACTTTCATGACACATGCCACCTCTTTACTTTCATGACTTTTCCCCAACCATTATTGGGAAGTGTTGTATTCTACAATCAAACATGCACTAACAAACTTAGCATGGAGAATATAACATACAAAATATTTTATTTGTGTGAGGAATCCCAAGGTTTCTTTTTTGGGTGTTGAAGAAGACTATATATTTATGTATATTCATTTCTAATAATTTCATTTCTAAAATATAATATTGTCTTATTAATATCATAGAATATGTTTTTGATACGGTAAGCAACATTTATAGGGTGTTGTACCTTTATACGATGAGCCACAAGGCCAAAAAAGATATAATATTGCCTTATTAATATCATAGAATATGTTATTATGAATGGATTAATAAATAATTTTATTTCTGAAATATAATATTATCTTATTAATATCATAAAAAATATTATCAGAAATAGATTAATAAGTAGATTTATTCACTATTACGAGAGATGGGTTCTTGTGAACCACTATTCATGAAACATGGATCAATGAGTTTGACTCGTAAAACTACACGATTGAATCCTGATAGCAATATCAGAATAAATTTATTGTTAAAATATAACATTGCCTTATTGATATTTTAGAATATGATATTAAAAATGAATTAAAATCATAAATCGTTTTATTGAGAAAGAATTTTAAAAAAAAAAGATAAGAAAAAAAAGACAAAAATGCTATCACAAAATAGAAGTCTATTTTATATCATCAAAACTTTCTGAAGAATTATTATGATAGAGACATTCCTTCTCTGCTCTTAAATATTTATTATTTAACGATTTAATTACCTTTGAATATTATTTTATATAGAAAATCTTCTTACATAATTTTTCAAGGGTGTAATAGTATTCCACCCATTTGTTTGATAAATTAATGTAACATCTATTCATTAAAAAATAAGACATAATGAGTGTAGCAAAAAGGTAATTGAAATTTTCATTCATTGGATACAGTTGGGCATGTCTACTTTACAATTAAAATATTAGCAGTGACAAAATGAAGTGGTGACTTTAAGTATTTTCTAAGAATAAAAGAACACATGACAAGAAGAAAAAAACTATATTAATATTAAGATTCTTTGAAAATGGAGGAAAGAATGAAATAGTGCACTTTGTGTTTACAAAAGTCCAAGAAACAAGACAAGATATGTAAATCAAAGTTCAAGACAAATAATCAAAGCAAAGGAGGAAAAATATAGTAAAACCATTCTAAAGACATTTATAAATGCATTAAAAAGAAGAAAGATATGAGAATATATTATTACTATTATCAAGACATGATTGTGTCCCCAATTGACAAGGAAACACTTAATCACATGGAAACATGACTAAAAAATTTGTATACATCAAAGATTAAAAAATCACTAAGCTTTCCTACTTCAAAGGAAACACACCCTTTCAAAATTATATATCTAGATTAAAATAGTAAATAAACATTTTAGGAATATGAGTTGAGATAATACTATTAAATATATTTATTTTTTAAATAATAAAAAGATTAAGGATTTGATTTTTAAAATGTTAATGGATATTTTTGTTGAAGATTGTAATTTATGATTTAAAATTATGTTAATTAATTACAAATAAAATTGTTGTTTTGACATATTGTAAGATAATAATTATTATTTATTTTGGATCATTTTTATATCTTCATAAATGATCTTTGTGTTTGTAAAAATATTTTTTGTACTTGAGATTCAACCTTAAACTATGTAAATAATTAGTTTGTCTTTTGATGTTTCTAATTTGTTTGCTTCAATTTTGAGAAACTATGTCTAAAAATTTATATCATATTTGATGAAATCATATTAGATCTTTCTTAGTGAGGATCTTTTCTTAATGTCAAGTCCATGGATGCGAATTCATAGTTTGAATTATCTTGACGACACTTGAAACAATCATGTAGCATGCTTAGTCTATTGCTAAATATAGATGAGTAAAATACAAACTTGTGTCACACTTTTATAAAAGGAATGGCCAACACAACTTCAAATTTTCAACTTGAATCACTTAAAGTTCGCCTTTATCTTTTGAATTTTAAAAAGATATAAACTAATGACATGTGGAACTCTTGATGAAGTTTATGCTTGTAATTGAAAAATAAAAAATAAAATTGGTTTGATATATTTATTTATAAATTTAATAGAATAATTTTAATTGTTGAAAAATTATGAAAAAGTGAGGTCAATAGGATGTTGAAAAAAATAGAATATTTGTTTTCCTAAATTTTTCCCCAAATAGATAGCTCCAATATGTAGTCTATAAAAAATAATTGATGATTTTTTTTGTAATAACGTTTTAAATTTAAACTTCACCAAAACATCGTCGTTTTCATGGGACATCGACTTTTGTTGGATTTTTTATCATTTAAAAAAATAAATCATATCCTTTCAAAGAAGATTCTCTCCTCTAGTACACCACATTTTTCAAAAAAATATATATTTTTTAAATTTCTAATCAACCCTATATTTGATTATAATAATCTTATGTTATAGATGTTGAGGAATTGTTGTTGGACATGCTCCTTGAGGTCAGGCTGATAGGCTTTTTCCCTGAGTTTTTTTATGCTCCTAGGTGTGCTCTTATAGTGGTAGCGACTAATCTCTCAACAAATTTTTGTTTGCACAAGGGAGTCCCTTCCCTTGGTGTTGGCCTTTGTTCCCCTCCTTGCATTGTCATCTTCTCAGTGGAATGTCAACATTTCATCTTACACAAGATCCATTGGGGATAGACTATGTGAGAATCCCCCTCTACACAATTTGAGCTCACAAATTTGCTATGTTGGAGCTAGCCTCGATGCTTTCCTTGTCGTTATTTTCCCCTCTTTGATTCTACATATTGCTAGGTTGAGTTTTATAGGCATTGAGTCCCCTCTCTATTCTAGTGATGGATTATTTAAGGGTTTCCCTTTGCAGGCGATGACCCCCACTCCTCTATTTGTTTCTCATAATGTTATGGAAGGGGTCCCCCGTGGGCCTTCTACTTATGTGTTGTAAGTGTGTTGTGTTGGGAATTCTACCCCTCTATGAATCCTCATGTTCCATCTTTAATTCTCTTTTAAGTCCCTTCTCTTTATATTCTTGATGTTGGGTAGATAGAACTTCTATAAGCTTACATTTTTCTCTCATTAAGAGGTTCCTTGATCATAGATTGCATTAATTTTACTCACAGCTAGGCATCCAAATTCTAGCTTTCTTTAGGTTTGTTACATGCAATGGCCATGTTGAATTAAATCCTCTTATTCTCCCTCCAATCCATTGAGGACTACACCAGAGTTCTTTAGAAAGGTCCTTGGTTTCATGGTAAGGATTTTCTTCATTTAAAAAGTTGATCTAATGGTTTTGATGCTACCAAGATTAACGTGATTCCTATTTGGGTTTGACTTTTAGAGCTCCCTTCAGAGTTTTGGGATGAAAGTATCATTCATTGTATTGTTGATTCTATAGGTTATTTCATTGCCATAGGTGAAGTCACAAAATCTATAACTAGATTATGTTTTGCTAGATTTTGTGTTTGTGTTGAAATTGGTTCAAATTTTCCTAACAGTATTAAGTTGTGCTCTAGGCTTGGTTATTGGGAGCAAGAGCTCCAATATGAGACTTCTTGGTTGTACCACTTCCACAATGGTAGTCTCTTCTTCTTGTTATTCCAAGATATTCATGATTATGTGCACTCTAATGAGGTCAATAATTTTGTTGTGGAGTTTCCTTAGCCTCATCATAATGAGATGGTGTTGAAAACTAATTTGAGTGACCACATTGATTAGGTTTTGGGTTCCTCATGCAAAGAAAAAGGTGTGTTCAAGTTCCTCTCTTTTGAGAATTATTTTTTCAGAATTCATAGACAAGAATGTGTTGGAAACCATGGATAATGACCATATTGATGTGGGCAAAGGATCCCCATGCAAAGCTAAAAATAAACTTGATGTTGTTCTTGTGAGTCCTTAAACTGAGTTTCATCTTTTTTAAAAATGGAAGGACATCCCATTCCCATATTTCTCCTCTTTTAAGGATTTTGCTAAAGTTTGTCTTCAAATCACTGTTGGTATTGGTTGTCATTGATGTCAAAACTTGGTTAGTTTGTCTTCATTGATATCAAGACTTGGTCAATTTTTCGTCATTGATGTCAACACTTGGTCAGTTTTTTGTCATTGATACTTGAGGAGATTGATGTGATGTCAACACTTGGTGAGATTGTTGCATTGGTTTTATTGTTGGTATTAGTTGTCTTTGATGTCAACACTTGGCAATTTTTTTGGCATTAGTTGTCAACACTTGGGAGATTGTTGCACATGTTTGTGAGATTGTTGTTTAACATTAATTATCATTGGTGTCTAAAGTTGTATGTTGTTGATACTCTATGATGATAAGTTCATGGTTGTATGTCATTCCTTGTTTGATGTGAAGTAAAGGTGTATTTAGTATGCTTGTTGTTAGCATAAATGCTATCATGATGATATATATAAGATGAGGATTAGAAGTAATGCCGATGGTTGAGAGACATTTCCAATGGTCTATAACATGATGTATGTTCTCTCTTGTTGAACTTGAGGAAGTATGTGTTGTTGCAAGGAAGTTATAGCCTCTGATAATTGTTGAAGGTTTCTATTTTAGGAAGTTACTGTGAAGAATATTTGGGAGAATGCTCTACATTCCTTCATTTTTGGAGATATGGTCTTGTTGTTTTGGATTCAGTTTTTGTGCTTTGTGGATGTTGCACTCTTATATTTTCAGGTCACCAATTTTTCCGAGGAGGTTTCTATTAATTGTAGAAGGTTGGCAATTATGTTGATTGTCTGGACTAGTCCGAAAAATGCTTTGCATTTCTCTACATTGATGTCTCTACTCCTGAATTTTCTCTCAATGTTTGTGTAGTGTCTTAGTTCAAATTTCATGTGTTGATGTGGTCCACAAGTTGATCCGTTAATGTTATATCTTATAGTTGTGCATTATGTGCTTCTAGGATGGATTATTCTTATTTTGGTTGGTTTGTGGTAGGTGTTTGTGGCATGAAAATGTGAAAAAAGTTTCTGTAAGTGTTGGTGGATGTTCATGGAACATCTTTTTCTGGTTCGCACATCAATGATTGATCTCTTTGGTGTTGCATATTGAGTTGAGTTGGTTTTTTGGGAAATTTGTGGGTATCTAGCTGACAAGGCTTGTTATCTTTCTTGCACCATGTGCTTGGAAGTTTGTGCCAACATATGAAGTTTTTTTAAGATTCTTTTGGGTCCTAACCTATCTTATTGAGGACCGCATTGAGTTGATTCAGGTGTAGGAGTTTTTTTGGGCTAACTAATAATGTGCTACACATTTCATCTACACATTTCCTTGTTGCCGACTTGGGTTGATATGTGCTAGTGTGTGAGTTGTTTTAAATCATTTTGGAAGATGTAATAAGGTTGTTTTTGGTCCTCTTTATCTCCTGGATATGACCACACTATGTTTTTGTGGCTGACTTGTTGAAATTATTGTTTATCTTATTTTTGGATGACCTAATTGATATTGTGTGATCTTGCAGTGGACATAAATGGAAGATAAAATTAGTTGCAAGTAGAAGAGAATGGAATGTATTGAAGATATCACAGAAGACGTGTGAAAGTGTGTGGAAGATAGATCAGATGTGCTTTAACACCTCAATCACCAAAGTGTATTATTGACATAAGTTGTAAATTCTAAATCTTCACGTATCCTGATCTGAGATAGTGAATCTCATTAGGTCCTTGTATCTTACCCTAGAGTTGTGCGCTTCAATTTGCAAGTCCTTTGTATCTTTCCCTAAGGTTTTTCACCTTAGTTTGTAATTATTTTGGTAGTGATCCTTATTGTAACTTTTGTAAGCAATGAGCTTCATATATTGTGAGTTGAATCTCACCATGGTTTTTCCCTCATTGGGTTTTCCATGTAAATCTAGTTTTATCTTGTGGATATGTGTTCCTTGTTTAATTTTTTCATTGGTTCTCATCTAGTTAAGGGTTGAATTGATATATCTTTCATTGTTGATGGTTTCTAACCTTGTCAAGTAGCTAAATTGTTGTATCTTTCTTTGCTACTAATCTGTTTGAGAGTTTTCTGATTTGGTAAAGAAGTTTGAGTTTGTTGAAGGGTTTATGTTTTTCAAAGACTAATTCACCCCCCTCTCAGTATCTGAGTTTTTTCAACAATCACCTAGATTTTTTTGGCTTTGTTGATGGTTTTGGTTTATTCCAAAACCAACTTTTGGTTACCTGTTGTAGTCAAAAGAAGTTGCAAGTCTTTGCTATGTTTTTATCTCTCTTCTTGTTATATAAGCTTTGTTTTCCATTTTGTTTTTTTAATTAGTTATGTACCCTTCCCATGTGTTTCAGTTCATAGCTTCGATCAAAAGCACTTACCTTAATCAAAACAACCTACTTGCATTTTTTTAGAAAAATATATATTAAAGTTAATCAAAATATCAATACATATAGATTGTAGACTCTAAGCTCTACGAAAGGGTATTTTTATCTTTTTTTAAAAATATAGTCTAATTAAGGAAATATTTAGGTGAAATGGAGATTTTTAAAAAATTGTTGAAGAGGGGGATTTTTTTGCCACATACGGTTTTATTCGAAACCTTTCTAATAGAAATGGTTTTTACTAAAATAGTTTCGGGTGAAACCTTTCTAACCAAAATGGTTTTGGGTGAAACATTTCCAATAAAAAAGGTTTCAGATGAAACTACCTCATCCAAAAATATTTCAACGGACAAATAACCATATACATTTTTTAAATCCAACTTTGTTTACAAGAAAATGGAAAAATATACACAAAATGAGTTATTTTGATGAAAGAGACTAAAAATTTTCAAGTACGAATAAGTTAAGAGTTTAGAAAAACACCTATCAATAAGATCAAATTTTCAAGTAGATCAAGTCAACCCCTTAACCATTTGGAAGTTGGATAACCATGTTCTTTGATTTTTTATGCCTAAATTTGGCATATAATTTTAAAATTTCATGTAGACTATTTTTTAAATGAGTGATCAAAATTAATAGATTTTTGTTATGATACATTCTTTAGATAGGATCTTATTAGGATGTGATGTCTTAATAAATGTATGCGCTCTTAATCTAGTTTGGTAATGTATTGAATTATTACCAAGATACATACATGTATGGTTATAAGATGGTTAGTGAGATGAGAAAATGACAAAAATTCTATTGCAAACTTTCACAACACCTAAGTGTCTTGTTAAATATGGCATTTTGAGTATGTAAATTACCATTGGAGTACTTATATTAGTGTGTGGGTATAATAATATGGATATTCTTTTTGTGGATGGATAAATCTTGGTATCATCTTCTCTACTTCATGTCCAACACCAAGGAGGTCTATTGATGTGGTTGTTACACATAACAACATGCAGATAATTTATTTCTATTCGAACAACAAAAACTATCTATCTTGAAAGAATCACCAAATTTTTGTTAGAGGTTTGGCTATCCCAAGGCTTGGCAATATCAGGTCTTGACTCACTAGGTTCACTCAGGGTTTGTTGTGCAACATTATGTTAAACATAAGGTGCATGTTGGTTTTCATAAAGCAATTTTACTTAGATAATTCAATGATGTGAAGAATTCAACAAATAAAGAATGCATCATTTCTTAGACTTCATTCATTCAAACCTGCTAAAAGCTATAGTACAACAAAATCAAAGTTAGAAGAGATAGGGCCTAATAAATTAATAGCTCTCAGTTATTATCCACACATTTACAAAGCAACTAACAAACCAAAGTATCAATTGCTTCGCATTTCACCAAATTTCTTCATAGCTGCATACAAAATAATGCTAGAGTTCAGAGAAAAATGATCGTTAACCACCAGAATGGATCAAAATATACCCAAATCTGGTGCAATTGACTCCTCTGATAGAAATGAAAAACTTATAGTTACACAAGATATATGATTAGGAGTAACCCTTTCAATTGCTTGAGTATTATTAATCTCTATTGTAAACACATTTTTTTACAATGGAACTAAACATAAAACATGAACTAGAATAGAAATTGGTGTAGTTCCAATTTACATCCTATTGTATCAACAAATTTTGATCCCTAGAAATAGAAACTCCCTACCCTTTATAGAACACAAGGCAGTAGTTGATTACAAAAATTGCATGTCCTAGAGAAAACAAGCCAATCAAAATGTAGCACATGGCACAAGAGTATAGGTAACACTTAGAAGATATCTTTTGTGGTCCCGAAGATAAAGTCAAAGTCACACTTTGACTTCCATTGACATTAGAACTCTTGAGGAAATTAGATAACAAAGACAATCAAGCTCAAAAATGTGGAACAAAATGCTAGCCTTTCTTCTTCAAAATCCTCAACTTTGAACTTCTTTATCGAGAAAAATCCTTGCAACTAGAAGTCGAGAACCAACTTTGATTCCTTCAACAAGACAAAAACTTGTATCCTCTTACACTTCGATATTTTTTATTCATCTTCGAACATTTCATCTATAAGTTCATCTTCTCCCTTCCTAAGTTTATATTCCCTAAAAGCCATCAGAACCCAATTCATATCCTCTTTAGGGACATTCTGCATCATTTTCCAATGTAAATTTTCCCATGTATACTCTTTGGTCATAATTTTATGGAATCATTCCTTAGAATCAAATCAATCTCATAGTTCACTATGCAGTTTTGAGTCTTGATCATTTCTTCTATGGATTCCTGACTTATGACTGAATAAGGTCATAAATCACCTTACCGAGTAAGCCTTTGGAGGCTTTTACTTTACCATCATCTTGTCCCAAGTCATCTTATTTACACATCCATTGTGTAAGCATTTCCACAAGGTCCAAATATTTGTCTACCATATTGTCACCTTTCTCGACCACCTTTTCTAGCTCCTTTATGCATTGTAGTAGAGAATCCTTCTCCCAAGACAATTGTAGTTTCCAAGTACCCAAATTCAGAATATCATGTTCTATCACCACCCTTTCATCTAACGATAACTAGGTGTCAATATTTTGAATACCCTCCATTCATTGCAATTCTATATCATTCTTCTCAAAGTGATCTTTACACTCAATCATTAACCCTTTGGACTTCCTGAGCCAATGAGAAGATTTCTTGAACTTTCCTATGGCTCCCCTTATAGTTTCTTCACCCTGTTGCATCAAGTTTCCTACCCAATTTTCAAACACATTTACTTTGTGTCTCAAATTTTTAATTGCATCTACTTGCTCCTTAGACATCAACACTGGGTCGAGAGGCAACTCTGCTAATGAATGGATTGATTAAGCTATTTCTCGAATAAGGCTCTACATTTTGAGTTATGCACTCCTTTAATTCCTTTTTCTTTTGTTTTTATATTCTCATACGAGTAGTAGTTGCTTCCAACTTCATCCTCATTTCCTCTATCTCCTACTCTCGTGATGAATTCCCTAGGTTAATTATTGATATTCTATAATCCTTTGGTGTAACTTCATGTTTATCTTTCTCATCTATAGGAGTAGCCACCTATAGAATTTCCCACCATCTACATTTCTCCTAACAACATGTCTAACTCTAGCCTTAGCTTTAGGCCTCGATGTTTCCAATTCTTGTATCATGCTTCTAAAATCAAGTGGTACTAATCGTACTTGCATTGGTGTCTACGATTGTCTGGAAAAACAATCGGGAATATCTTCACCTAGAGATACTTCTCTAGGGATTTCTCTAGATGGTTGGTCCTTATGTTCAACAACTCTCTTTTTTGATTCTTGACCTTCACTTCTTTCTTGACCAAAAGAATTTTTATCACTTGATCCAAGTTGGAGTGATTCTTTGTGGCCCTATCCTAGAAAATCATCACCTTCTCTTGCAATTGCTTGAGGTATTTCTAGAAAATTAATTTCTTCTAAGTCTTCAAGAATCTCATTTTCATCCTTCATGGATCCTTCTAGTTGAATTCCTCCCAAACTCTCTCTTTCTTGAGATTCTAACAATTTGTTTTGCATGTCATCACTAGTATCTACTTATTGGGATTGCTCCCTAATTATTTTGACCTTTGCATATCCATTTGTCTACATTTCCTCTCTTTTTTTTGAAAAGGGGAGCAGAATCTTGTACTTCTTTGACTATGTCCCTTTTTTGCACTAAGGTGTTACTTCTACTACCTCCTCCATCTCTATTCCCTCCTCTATAGGATTATCTTCCTGTTGAGTAGGTGGATCTATTACTACCTCCAACTCTTCAGTAACATTTCTTGAAACACTTTTCCCTTGCTCTTCTTCAGTGACCAATATTGATTCTACCACTACCTTTGGATTTTATTGTCATGAACTTTGTTTTATGATTTAATCCAATTTGTCATGTTCTCTCATGATTTGGTCCATTTTCATGGCATGTTATTCATTTCTAGTTGGATAGGTTTACCCTATAACTTGTCTCACTACAGATGTTTCCACTAATGGTGGGGATGCAAACATGGTTTCCACTGGCTATGATGCTCGTCCTCTTGTTTGAGCATACCCCTATTGCCTTCCACCTACCTTTGTTGGGTAAGGAACTCAGCCTTTGGTAACATAGCTGATTATGAATTTCCTATTGCTCTATTTGGAAAATTGGTAGGTAATACTTTGACCTCCCTATTAGGATCCTCAAGTTGTGATTCCACTAAAACTCCCTTGGTTGGGATTTTAGTAATATTTTATTGGCTTTCTTCCAGAGCTCTATCTTCAATGATTCTCCTTTTCATGTTCAAGAAATTATCATATCCAATGTCATCTATTTTATGCTTTCTCTTTCTCCCTTATGGATATGTGATTACTACTCCTTTAGCTCTCATCTTTTGGATATTCTTATCAATCCAAATTTTATTGAATTCAATAACCATCTTGGTTATTTCATCCAGTGATGTAACTTCAGACTCTTTCCAGTTAGGATCCTGAATAGGTTGATCAAAAACCCTATTTGCATTGTATTTTGGGTTCAACACATTTATATCATCATTTTTCAACTGTATTGGAACATCATGTGTTCCCATTGTCAACATTTGATTCAATGTTATCCTTTGATGAACTCTTTTCCTTATTTTATGCTCAGCGGTGGAATCATTCCAATACTCTTCCACATGGGGTACATGAGAAAACTTGTTGTCCAGTTGCTTATCAAGCCTCTTTGTTGGATCATAACTAAGCCTTTTTAGCTTGAATTCTTCAAACCCATACATCAACAATTCATTCTCTACCAACTTGGCATTATGAGTTGTACTGTACTTATAGCTTCCCATAAGGATAGAAAGTCTAATTTGACCCTTCTTATGAGCATGTAGGAATGCATCATGTGATTCCATTACTTGCTTGTAAAATTCCAACATTAGTAGCTTATGTGTGGGGTACTTTGGTAGCATGTATGGGAAACCAGAAAACCCCTCAATCCTTATGTAAGTGAATTTCAGAAACTAGATATACTAGTATCCATGAGCTGCAATGATAGCTTGTGTGTATATAGATAATATTTTAGATCTATCACCTTCCATGGTTTGGATCACCCTCATCACAAATGCATCATTAACCCTTCAATATTTTTTGAAGTACTATTGAGTTGTTATTTAAGGGTAATGTTGGTAAACCAATCTTTGTCTAGGACTAACTCCAAGGGTTCCAATCTTACTCAAACCCTAGATGTTTTCCTTTACTATACATGAATATATGACATAAGAAGACATGTAGAATGTCATTGGTGCCTAAAATTTTTGCATCTTTTCACATAGAGAATCATTGATGGCCTTTGACCAATGGATTCTAACTATGGCATTTCCTATATTCCTAATAATTTCATACATCCATGAGTCAAATTTGTTCGCATTTTTTTTCTAGCTATTTTGTTTAATAACATTATAATGTCATATGTACCCATGATGAAATCAGACCTTAGGATGTTCTTGGGAATTTTATTTATTGGTTTTGGATTTTCTTATTCTTTAAACCATGTTGTCAGCATTGTCCTTTTGGCCTATTCTTCCATATTTGTATATTCCTTTGCAAATTCCTTCATTTCTAATGGACTCATTACTAGGAAAATATCTCAAATATCCATGTGATGCCCTCTAGGGTCAGGTTAGCATATACCCTACCTTCTTTCACAACAACCCTTCTAGTGGATCATAGAATTGTATGTATTCTCGAACTAACTCTGGGGCTTCCATAGCTAGAGGAAAAGCCACAACCATGTGTAATCCATTCACGATGATATTTGTGACCACTAAGTCATGTTAGGATGTTGTATCCTTACCATTAATTATTCCACTTGAAAATTACCCAAATGGGTATCGTCTATCATCCCATAAGTCATAACGACTTGGGACTGAGGGAATTCAAATTCCTCCTTGTTTATTCTTTTCCATGTACTCATAATATATGCACTCTGCATGTTTTTCTATATGAAATTTGTGTGCTAGTTAGGTTTAATTCCTTAATTCTACCCACCCTTTCTAGACATTAGTGTTTGACCCAATTGTTTCCAAACGGAATGACATTCACCTACCTTACATTATTTTTATCATAAAAAAAATGATTTCTTTTAAAAGAAAAATTCCTAAACAAGATCTTGCAATTTATGAGGGTAAGCTACATTGAAATCATTGAAACTTAATTTAGAGCATACCTGGTTTAGTTGACAACAGATGTGAGCTAAAGGGAATAATAGACAAGGGTAATATCTCTTCTTATTTCGGTTCTCACCTCCTTTACCTTTTCTAGTTTTGTGAGATTCTACAAATTCTACATGTGTGTCTTCATGCACGAGCTTTATCTAAAATGACCTTTTACACCAAATGCCCACTACAGATAATTATATTAAAATGTGATTTTGGGTTTGAGTTTGACATCCGAATATGGTTCCATTAGGGGAGAGGGGCCCATAATGGAGTAGGGTCCAATAGTGGGGATAGAAGTAGTCCTTAGTGGGCTCCATAGTGGAGCACTTTAATATCCAATTGCAAAACACTTTTTTATCCATAAAGTACGCAAAGTGACAAATCATGTGATGCCACATTAGCGCACCAATAAAACATGACATAGTGCACCACTATCAGTCTCACTTTTTTTTGGACCTTTTTGGATACCTCAACAAAAAGCATGCTAATGTGGCATCATATTTGATGATGTGGCCCTAAAACAAAATATTGAAGCACACGAGTTCCCAAATAATTTTTTGTACAAAATTGGAAGTGATTTAGAATTTCCACATAGGATTTTGAGAAATGTGAAGTTAGGGTGCTCCCCTATGGGCCCCTCTCCCCTAGTTAACATGGGATGCGATGATGTGAAATTCTCAATTTTCTAAAGCTGAATTTTTTTGCAAGAGAATGATTTTGTGTTTGAAACTTTTCCCTCCTATTTCAAAACCAACATTGGTTTACCCATTTAAGTGCCATTGGACTTAAATAGGTATGACATGATTTTTCCATTTCCTTGTGTTGTGAGACTATACAACAAGGTCATCACCTTCTTAGAATAGGTTGGCATGAGAACTTGAGCTTGTTTTTCACACTATATACACCACATAACATAGGTTCTAAAGCCTAAACGGGTAGTTGAGTTGGCTTGGGCAGTGGGTTTGCTCCCCATTGGTCTCACGTTCAACTCCACTCTCGATTTGAAGAGGTGGGACTTCTTGCGGGCGGGGGATCTCACCTACAAGGGACTTGTCTTGCCCTAGCTCACCCCAAGTACCCAAGGTACAGGTTGTTGGGTCGTGGGGACACCCCTATAGTATCAAAAAAGAAAACATAGGTTCTAATGCTCTTATTGAAAAAAAGTATGTAGATTAAGTATGCATTATTTACTACCTTCAATCACTAAAGCCAATAGATTCTCCATAATATTAAAGCCTGTGGCTTGATTGTTAGTTTGCACACTAATATACTTATTGACCTATATTATGTACTATTGTTTGTATAGTTATCCTTCTTTCTCATGTTAAGTAGTTGGTAGCTAGGTACACTATATATAATTGGAAAATGATTCTTAGTTAGGTATGGATACCTTTGAATATATCATATTGTGGAGATATATTATGATATTTTACTATGGGTGTGTAGTTTTATTTGTCATATTTATGTTTTGTGTTATGAATTTGTGATTATGTGCATTCTAAGTGCTTGAAACTATGTGTTGTAATATCTTCAATTGATTTGGTGTATTGTATTGGTGTTATTTTTGTTGTGAGTGTGTGTTGTGAAAGCGGATCATCTTGGAGAAGTTATTTGATGTATAGATTCAATCAACTGTCTATGTGATTGGAGAAGAAAATCAAATAAAAGATAATCATCAATGTTATTAATATTTCACACTTTTTGGTGATATTAAGTAAGAAAACTCATTGGCATATGTCTCTCCTTGAGAAAATTAATGTCCATAAAATATATAAGTATGTAATAATGAAGTTCTCTTCAAATGATATTTGGTCTATTGGTCACCTAAGTTAATTCCAACTATTTGTAGTCACCAAAAACAAGGATAGGTTTAGGAGGGGCCTAACTTTTTCTTCCTCTATAGCTACAAGGTGAGACTAAGGATGCAACACTTCAAGATACTTAATATATGTATCTAATCCTTTGTATGGATTTGAGGATGATACATATTTAGTTGGACAACAAGGGGAAGATTTATTATAGATAATTTTGTTTTCATACTCATAGTAATAAATAGGTCTAGATGCATAAGAAGTAAACCTAGTGTAGTCTTTATGTCGAGGGTGCATGATTAATAAAATTATAATGTGCAGGGTTACATCTAAGAAAATATGTTTTTTTATGAGAAAAATGTCTCATCAAAAGGAATGAAATATTATGATGTGTAACTTAACTACCAATTACTACACCACTTTCATTATTCTCTAATTCAACATAACAAGCTAGTAGTACCAACAACAAACTTGGTTTTTGATAGTTTCCACCTCCATCCTAATATTCACTTGACCTTGTCATGGTTTTATTACATGGACTACAGAAATTTGACTCATTTTATTAGCACCTATTAGGTCATGATTCAAACACTCATATTTCTTTCCATATTAGCCCCTTGACACTATTTTTTTTACACTTAATTTCTCTTTTTCTTATAGTTCTAAATTATTCCTCTCCTAATATTCTAACTTAATAATATAATGTAAAATTTACTAATTTATTTCCTAAATTATCTTTTTAAAACCATATATTTTACTTTGATTTAAATTGGTATGCACATTTGTGTGTATGTTTAGGTGAATTAAAAAATACATTTTATGATGGGGAATAAAAGAGATAGATCAAGGTTGTTTGATTGAAGAATATTGGACGAAGAGAGAAATAAAAAAGAAGAGATAAGAGGAATTTGATTTTAGAAACATCTAGTTAGGAACAACCCATTGAAATTATCGATGGCCAAGTTGAAGAACATGTTAATAAAGAAGCACAAGAAGAAATTGTTATAGATGCAAATAATATTTAAATGAAGAGGAAACTAGTGATATAGATTTTTTGTATGATATAAAAAATATAATGGAGATGGATGAGTATTATATTTTGAAGGATATTTCATCTAAAGATATGTTACCTAAAAGTACAATAAATTATACTCTAAAATAATTTGGGATGAATTTTTAGAAGAAAAATCTCTAATTGGAAGAACACAATTAAGTGTAAAGTTATTTAGGTGAAAATAAATTACCTATGTTTTGTATTTGCTAGGGGTTGATAATAAAAAAAATCCATCATATTTATTAAAATAGACAATAATTGAAAACTTATAACAATTTTTTGGTTTGTTTTTTATTTTCTAGTTGATTGTTTGATTCCCTCTAAAGATAAACCAATTCTTATAATCAATATTTTCATGTTAGTGGCCAATGAGTAGGAAACAATTATCACAATATTTTTGTAAATGATATCTATTGATTTGATATTCCTTTACTATTTTAATAGTGTCCTAGTAGCAAAACCAAAATGTTATAAAAAACTAAGAATAGATCAAGGATTTGAGCCTAAGTTACTTGGGTGTAGTGTGTATACCCTAGTATGAGTGATAAGTGGAAGATCATAACCCAAGCAATGAGTTACATAAGGTTGTGATAGGAAAGAACAATTAAAATTAACAATATATTCACATACACATCATATATCATAGCACAACATAATATATAGATTTGATACATAATCATATATACATCAATCTTCTTCCTTATACTTCTCGCCTATATAATATCCTTTTATCATATGTTGCATACTTTCTTCTATATTATACTATTTCTTGTCTACTTCTATACATATTTAGTCGTCAATCCTTACTTGTACCTATTATTATCAAGGAGTGTGTGTGTTGTACTTGTTATGACCTTTGTATTTATGTGTGGTTGGATAAGTATGTTGCATCTCCTTTGTGATCGATGTAGCTTGATGTGAAGTCATCTATAACCTACCAACATTTATTATGTAATGGTATTATCTTCATTGCTAGTAGTTGATATATATACTTGTGAGAATTTTATATTAGTGAGATGTGATTATTGATTATTATGGATATTGACATGCATAATATGAGATATGTATTGTATATTATTATTAAATTAAGTAAAAATATATATATTCAATTTTTGGGGTGTGATACAAAAAGATCAATTGGTTGTTAAAGGTTACTCCCAAGTTTAGAGAGTGGATTTTGATTAGAAATTTTATCATATGGCTAACTTAACCTCCATTAGATTCATTTTATCTATTGTTGTTTCTTGTTATTTAGATATAGAGAAAATAGATGTAAAAAATGCATTTCTCTATGAGGATCTCGAAGAGGAGATATATATGACTTGTAGACTAAAAAAATTCTAGTAAAGGAGAAGGAGATTTTGTTTGTAGGTTAAAGTGGCCCTTCTATGGTTTGAAGAAGTCTCCAAATATTTGGTATTAAAAATTTGATGCTTTTGCATTAGATCTTAGCTTCTTAGAAGTAAGGTGGATCACTATGTATATTTTAAATTAATTGATTATCAAAGATTAATTGTCATATTGTTTGTTGATGACATTTTATTTTTCGGGAATGTCAAGGGGATGATTAGGGAGCTTGAATTATCTCTCTATTACATTTGATATGAAATACTAAGTATATTCTTGGTATAGAAACCTACAAATATTGAGTTAACAAACTTCTTTTATTTTAAATTAAAATAAGTATATTGACATAATTTTACAATGCTTAAAATGTAGGATTCCAAGCCAGTAAGCATTGCCTTACCTACAAGAACTCGAATGTATTTGGAGCAATGTCCTAAATTATATTATAATTGAGAAGAGATTAGAATGTTCCTTTTTTCTAGTTTTGTTGGAAGTATTTTATATTAAATGGTATTTACAAGACCAAATATTTCCCAATAGTGGGAGTTTGAAGCAGGCTTATGTCTAACCCTAGTAAGAAAAAATAGACTTATGTTAAGATGGTGTGGAGATATTTGTGAGGAACTTCATATTATTGTATTTTTTATCATGGTACTAATGATTTGGGCAAGGTATATGATTTATAAGACTTATTTAATTTTGATTGGGATGGAGATCTAGATAGAAAGAGGTCTACAAGTGGTTGTTTTTACTCTATTTGGAGTTTGTAGTTAGTTGGATGAGTAAGAGAACCTATAGTTGCTCTTTCGACTAAGAGGAAAAGTATATGGCTTCAATACATCCTTTCAAAGATGTAATGTGGATATAGAGACTATGTTATAGTATTTTTAATTTATAAAATTGGATGAGTATTAGATGTAATAGTCAAAGTGCAATTTTTTTTATTAAGAAGCCTATGTAGATCATGCTCATACTAACCACATTGATGTGCAATATCATTTTTTTGTGATTTATGTGAGATGCTAGAGGGTGGATAGGTCATGGTTCAAAAGATGGAAACTTTGGAGAATTTTATGGATTCACTCACTTAGCTAATGAGAATAATAAATTCAATTGGTGCATGAAGGCTATGGGTATTTCCTTTGCTATCACTTGAATCATTGTATTTTATTCCCTAGTGTGTTGTTGCAATATAAATCTCAAATGGGAGAATGTTATGACTAGGGGTGATATTCACCTTGGAATCCTTTTTTACTATTGTAACTTATTTATTTATTAGTTAAAATTAATAATGTTAACATCTCCAATAATCATAGAGAAAATAGTTTCATGTATTACATTTTCTTATATATTTGGATTCATGAGATAATAGTTTATAAGAACATATGAGAATCTATCATGAGGGATTTAGAAATGTAGCACAAAGAAACAAAGAGTAGGAGAGTAGGGATCCAATATGTAACAAGCAATGAAGGCCTAAACACTAGGTGTTAAATAAATGAATGTATAAACTAATTTTAAATCTGAAACAAAATATAAAAGCAATAATAATTCCATGTCTAAAATATAACAAGGTAGAAGGATAAAACAAAAAGTTTAAACCCTAGGGTGTAATATTGATCAATTTTGTCAAAACGAAGAGGAGAAATACACAACTCTCTACATCTATCTAATATAATTAAATAAAATAATTAACAATAGTTAAATTAACCTAGATAAATGAGTTCAATCTACACATGTACCTAGATCTTGAACTAAAATATAATATAAGAACAAGTTAAATATATATACATACCTTGATGTTGGAGAGAAATAAATCGATTTGACTATGACAATTTTTATACCTAAATATAGATAGTAGATTGAGATTGATCAAACTATGATACTCTACTTTATGAAATTTGGAACTATGCATGAACCTCGATCAAACTTGCACAATTAGTCTTAAACATCACACTTATGGCCTTGATTTGAAAAGTGTAGCCCTAAAAACTGTATATGACCTTGAACCCTAGTTTTTTATAACTTTGTCTTGCAATAAATATTCCCTTATATCTAATACTATAAATGGGAAGCTTTTTGGTGTTAAAAAATACTATTTGATCTTGCTAAGTTAGGTTGTGGAAGTTTGATAACTTTTTGCTAATGCATTGATGTACTTCCATTGATCTATTCAATAATTTTGAAAAAAATGGAGACACGCTGTGCAACATATGCAATAGATATGTAATTTTTTTACAATTGGATTGCATATAATTATGTAATGAGTTTTTGAGCCTTGTTACAATTAATATAGTGCAATAAATTTCCTGGTGGCAAACCTAGTCTTAGAATTAGTTTTGGAATTTAGTAATATAAGAGTTGATGTAATTGGGATTGCTAATGCAAAATATAGCTATGATATAGGTATAAGTACTAATGAGTATTTTACTACATTACTAAGGGTGGTATTCTCATAATAGTCAATGATGAAACGACCTATCTAGATGACATCCTTTTATACATGGCCTAGGCATATAGTTTAAAAATTTAGTGAACAACTTGATAGATGATGGATAGTTTGGAATGAGCCACCATTTGGCAATAATTAATTTAAAAATTGAATAACTAGTGGCAATACCATATTTGTGGTACTATAAGTGTATATATTCCTATGATGAATCATCACCAAAAGGGCCTTTGTAGAGTGCAAGATCAAAATCAACTGGTCTTGTTCCTAAGGTAATTATATCTGTAGGTCCCTTCATGTATCTCCTTAATGTTCCTTTTGGACCCCCCTCAATCCCTTTGTTTTGTATATTGTGTTTTTCAAGTTCTAGGTCTTATGATTTTGCTACTTTTGGAAGAACTAGTAATTTTAGGTAGTAGGTGGTTACAAAAATACATAGAATTTTTCAATAATCACAGTGGTTACAATTTCACCATTGTGATTTTGTGACCAACCTAATTTTCCTAAAACTACTTCTATGAAATTTGGGAATTCGACACAATTCAATTATGTGAACTATAATACATCAAACATATGTTTTCTTTGATCCAAGTCTTCCTCTAGTGTCGTTAGGCATGCTTAGTACCATAGAAACACTCTATACCTTTTCCCCTTCTCCCTAAAAAAGGCACATTTTGATCTCATTTAGAGAGATCCTATGAATAAATTTTGGAAGGCAATACTCTACATCTTTCACTTTTGGTCTCTACTCTACCATTTTTTTCCTCATAGTGCCCATTTCTAGTTCATATTGATTCCAACTTTATTTTTGGAGAAATAATAATTATTTGATTTTATCCCAACTCCGCTTTTGTAACACTTTGGTCTAGGTGTGGAATATATTAGATTGGTTTCTCTAGATTATGTAATTTCTTAGTATTAGACTTAGTGTTAAAATTAATTTAGATGTTTATTTAGTTTAGTTTGTTAGAAAGTTTGAGTAGTTTGTGGTAGTTAATTTGATTTAGATTAATTCTCTTTCAACTTTTTTCTCTACACTTAAATTTTTAAATCATCCTCCTATCATCATGTACCTATAACCATAATCTATATTATTACTAAGGTTTTAGTTCTTCCTCACCATTGCAAATAAATTCAAACTGTATTCTTGTTGTAGGCTTCAAAACTCTATCAAAATTGAAATTGAAATGATTTGATATTTGATATTTTCAGTTTTTTCATAATAGCCCCTAAGGTTTCTAATTATCACCTTCATGCCTTCAAAATAGTCCCCTTTCATTTTTTTTTAGTTCTTCCTCGCCATTGCAAATAAATTCAAACTGTATTCTTGTTGTAGGCTTCAAAATTCTATCAAACTTGAAATTGAAATGATTTGATATTTGATATTTTCATTTTTTTCATAATAGCCCCTAAGGTTTCTAATTATCACCTACATGCCTTCAAAATAGTCCCCTTTCATCAATGTTTAAAAATTTTGTAGGTGAAAGGGGTTTTGTTTAAGCAATGATATAAATTATCCACTTCAATGACAATATTTTTAGATCCTTGTTGTAGATTTCTCAACAACAATCATAAAATAAGAAACCATAAAAAAATATGTTTTTTTATAACAAAGCATGTGGAAATCTCTATTTAAATCATAAAAGAAAGTAGTTTTCTTAGTTTAAATAGGTGACAAACACAATCTAAAACATGTGTTATTAAAGAACCCTTTTCATTTTCCATTAGCAAAACTCAAATGTGTACTAAAACTTTCTCTTATCATTTAGCATTATTTTTATAAATAATTAAATCTAGAAACTTTGATAACCAAATACCCAAGTGTTCTACACTATTGCAAAGTGAATCACTTAAGTGTATTGAGAGTTGCTTTCTCTCATTTTGCTTGTGTTATTGTTAGAAATTTTTTATTTTATTTTATTTAGTTAAATAGTTGTAATCTTGAAAAAATGAAAAAGTTTAACATTCTTTTAGGGAGTTGATATAGAGGAAAGATCTACACAATAGATTACATTACATCTATATTTCATTTAAAAAAAAAAAGTCATAGTTTTTTATGTTTTTACCAAGTTAGATCAAGTTCCTTTTAACATTTTTTACATTTCTTATCAAATATTCACAAAAATATAAAAAAAAATACAACAATAATATCAAAATTAAAACCTAGGAATACAAACACGACACACTTCTTATCTTGTCCAGAGCAACCCAATGTTTTCTAGTTTCAACTAAGTATCAATTGTTGATTGAGGGAGGGAGGATTTATCTAACTCTCCCCATTTTCATCCTTTCATTGTCAATGAATTGAATGCTCTTGATGAGAAAGAAAAGATGCAAGAGGTGAATGAGTGTCTAGACTCCTTGACAAATGAGGCAAGTGCATAGATGAACCCCACCTAGTCCTCCTCTTGACCCTCGAAAAAATGGTTTAAGATAGCCCCTAAGCCTAAAATTGGTTTCTAGTGATCTATCCATGACTTGTTCAAGTAATGTGTTGTGGTTTGTTGTATACATAAGTCTTGAATTGGGTCAAGGTAACTAGTATAGTTTTGAAATAGACAAAGGAAAAGAGTTGAAATTGACTTAAGTAGGGGTAAACTATTATTTTTGAGTGTGAGACTGAATCTTGGGTCAATGGTGCACTGAGTTGAACAAAATTATATGTCAAAACTATGTACTTAAGACAACCACACAAAGTGATGTAACACAAAAGACTTTTCACCTCTACAATATTTAATTTATCTTGATTTTTTTTAATCTTTTTCATAAAATGTACAATATCAATATCTAAATTTTAGAGACTTAGTATAACTTTCACTACTTAGCCTTGTTTTATCTTTTGACATTTCAAGCTTGGACCCAAAGTTTGTGTAATATTATCTTTTTATAGATATAATATATGATGTGTATTCATAAAAATAAAACAAAAAATAGAGATTTGAAGTATTGAAAATAGTTTGATACAATTAGTAATGGCTTTTATATATTTTTCTTCTTATTTTTCCAAAAGAATGGAATAGAAATAGAAAAACATACATGAGAATTTGTCAATAATGTTACACGCTCCATCCATATAAACAAAATGGTACCAGCCCAAAGAATCTGTGGTCCGAGAGAGTGATCTACTCCCATCTTAATTCTTCTTCTATTTCAATAAATTAGTTATTAGCATCACACCATTACGAGATCTTAAGGAACATTAAGAGATGCGATACAAAAATAGGTAGCCATGAAAGTTAGCTCCAGTTCAAGCTTGTTTAAGGGAGCGAACATTCATAGGGAAGGCAATATCTGGCCCTCCATCTAATAAACGGCTGGCAATGATTAAATTGGTGGCTTCAGATGGATGATAAGCATCCCAGAATACATATTTTGTATGGTCAGGGCATACAGTTGATCTCTTCCCACATGGAACAATTCCTTTGTGTCTCCCTATTGAACCACAACATGCACTGTCTGCAACATCAAATCCTGCAATCAACATTGGAACACTTCATTAATGGGTATGTAAGCCATAGCTACAAGTGCATTAGGGCTTATCATTCATGCAAGTTTGTATTTTTTACAAAAAAGAAAATAGCAGGCATGCTGATGTTTTCAACCACTCAAAACTATGGTCAGCAGTCTAGTGGGTAACCTGCCTATCATTTTATTCTTTCCTTAAAACTGAGAGCTTAGGTGGTAGTTACTCAGAGGCATAGAAGCACACCTAGATATTATCTTCCATTTTCTTATACCCATTAAAAATAAAGAAAATTTGAGTAGCTGTATGGACATACCATAAGATCTGTAGTTTACAATTATGTCATTCACAATGTCATAAACATTGGCATAAACAAAGATGGCCCCCTGTAAATTTGCATTAAGTTCCACTATCAAGTCTTTCAAATGAGTATTGAAGCTCATTGCCATTTGGTTAGGCATAGATACACAACCGTCCGCTTGTAGTGGATGAATGTCTCTCTGAAATGGTATGCAACCTATAGGTCCTACATTTGCCACCACTATTTTCCTTGCATCCAAATTGTAGAGCCTCTGCAATCAAAATATAGGCAAAGATTTGTCATTCAAAATCCCACATAGATGCAGGTTGAAAGATTATGTTGTCTTTTAGTGTTGTTCCAGGAGTAGCTTGATTGCTATTTTATTATAAAAGGTATAAGAAAGAAGAAACAAAGATGGGCTTACAGTTAATTGAACTCTGAAGGTATCTATGAGTCTCTGTATAAATTGCTCGGGGCCAACAAGTTTCCTCTGAGCAAGATTTTCAAATGCAAAGTAATTGTTGAGGAAGTCATTGGATCCGATGGTAGCAGAGAAAATAGCTTTTGCTAGAAAGTCCTGGGCTCCTTGCAGTCCTATCATGGAAATGATCTCTTCCCTTGTATTGGAAAAGTAGTTAAGTTGTGCATCCATTGAAAGCCTTCCAATCTAGAACAAAATGAAGAAAGAAGTCAATTTGCAAAATTGTTATAGATTTCTGACAGAACAAACAGTTGGATATTCGAAGTAGCCAAGGAATTCAAGCAAATTTTCAGACAGAAAAGCGAGGACATGCTGATAACTCCAGAATCGAGTTAGTTGAGATGCTGAAGTATTGAGAAGTTTTAAACTTTAAGATCAAAACCACATCCATGTCCACAGATCTCTAAAATAGGTCAACAGTATTAAAGGACTAGTACAGAGACATAAGTAAGCAAAAGCACCTTGAGAGGAAACAATGAGAAGCACAAATGCTTGAAATTATATTTACATCTAGTATCTACTTGTCAGCAGAATATATCAGTCAAACAGAGGTAAAATGGACAGAGGTAACAATATGCAAGACTGTTAGGAAAATGAGTCACCTTCGAACCAAAATGGACTGGTCGTCAAGAGGGCTGGTAGCTTAGTCATAGAACATCCCAACAGCAAATGCATAGTCCTAGGTTCAACTCCTAACTGGTCCATGAAAAGTTTAACATGATATTGGAGTTCAAGTCAATAGAGCCAGGAGCAACGCCATGCCAAACAAAGATCCCCAAGCACCTGCAGTGTGGCTCAAGGTGGGTGTAGGAAAAAGAGCCACACCCGAACCAAAGATGAACCAGTCACCAAGAAGGTAAGTAGTTCAATGGGAGAGCACCCCAACAGCAAATGGGAGGTCTTAGATTTGACTCATAACCGATTCATCTTTGGTTCGGGTCTTAGGGTTTCTAAGTTGCTTTTGCTTATGTATAATAGGAGTAGCATAGTTAAATTTGACAATATGATGTAAACAATAAATTTGTTTGCTAAGGTCAGCTATTCTAAGTTAATGAATTCTGACATTGCCCTTCAACAAATAATGAAGGTTCCATAATCAGGAGATTATCATAACTAATGTACCATTAGCCCACATATGTTCTGATAAAATAATTTTCTCAAGTACTAACATAACACAACTAGTGATGCAGCAGAGCGCATGGACAGTGGCCAAAGAAATTAACCTCACTTCAAACTTCCATTAAACTGTTAGAGAAACTTACAAAATTTCTGCCAGTTTCTTTAAGTATTCCACCACCTCCCGAGGCATAGTTTACACCAGCCTTCAACAAAACATCTCCAACTGTAGTTGGTGCCATATATGGAGGAGAAAATAAATTCTGTCCTGTTTCTTGGCCAAGAATATCTGGTATAGTCCTGCCATTAGTGAACCTTCCATTGGGTAGGCCTCCAGAGGCATTAAAATCAATGCCATTGGGTGGCATATCAGCCTTTGAGAGAGTAAAAAAATAGTTGTTGTTTCCTGCATCCACAAGAGAATCCCCAAACACAAAGGAAGCTTTTACATCGTTTACTGATAATTCACAGCTTCCGAATCCACAAACAACACAACACACAAAAACAGAGCATTGCACCCATGCAATATCATTCAAAAGAAATATCCCCCTCCTTATTGCATGAATTGCCATTGCAGGGGATCAAAGTTTCAAAAGATGAAAACTTAGGGTTATAGAATTTTGTGTACTTCCACAGAGCTATTAAAGTTAGCCTGTATTAATATTGTGATTGTTATTATTATTCAATGGCGGAATTCAACTGTATTATTCTTATTATCATTAATTTAAGGCATTCAAATGAAAATATTAAGTGGGTTTGTAATGCATTTAATGGAATAGCATGGAGAGTCTGCTTCAGGTGGGTCATGTCAGAATATATGATACCAGTCATATTGCCAAGAAATCTTCATGACAGTAATACTATTTCCTATTCTTTTGAGGTGAGCTCCTCTGGGAGTAGCTTATGACAGCAATAGTCTCGCCTGTATTACATTAAGCAGATCTTCGACACCTAAATTAGGAGGGAGGGAGGCATTGGGATTATGACAAAACGATTTCCTATGACATGACTTCTGACAAGAGAAAGAAATACTGTTGAAAGCATTTAAGGGACCTGAATCAATGTGCTTCTGTTACCAAGAGATTTTCACAGATTTTTTTCTCAATGTTGTTGAGAACAGTTTCATTTTTCTGTGTGTTTTTGTTTGGTAGGATTTGAAGATGTATGCTTCGAAAATAGGGCAATGGTTGAATCGCTCCTTAAATATTATGAGTTGGTGAAAAAGATAATAACAATTTTATATTTCATTTATATTAAACAGTGTTAAATAATTATTTTAATTTTTATTAGTTAATTTTTTTATTAGTAGATGTAATAATTTTTTAAAATAGGTTTATTTAATTTTGAATTGAAAGATTAATGTAAAAGATAAAAGTGTTTGTTTTGTTTTATATTTTATTATAAATAATTGTTTTAATGGTCAAATTAATTTGTATTTAGTCATCTCACATCTTACTACCAAAATTCATTACAAAGTATTTAGTATAGTTTGCATTATACCAATGGATACTATTCAATTGATTTATTATCTACGTTGCACCTTTGTGTGGGTCTTCTAACTTTATTTATTATTAAATGTTGGATATATGCATACATATATACATATATGTATATGTATGTGTATATATTATATGTGTATATATATGTGTATGTGTACATGTACATGTACATATACATATGCACATGTATGTATACATATATGTGTATGTACGTACGTATGTATGTATACATATAAAGTATTCACACACACACACACATATACATATATTATATATGGATATGTATAGATGTATACATACATATGTATAGTATACGTAACATACATACATACATACATACATACACATATGTATACATATGTGCATATATATGCATACATATACATACTCATATATGGGTGTGTGTGTATATATATATGTGTGTGTGTATTATATATATACATATGTATTATATGTATATATGTGTGTAAATATTGAAATTGTCCAAGTATGAAAGTAACACATTTTATTAATTTTCACTTTTTTTCTTAATTATTAAATAATATTTTATTATTTAATTATTATCAAATATCATGGTTTGCTATTAATTAAGTGACATTGTGTTATTTAATTAAATATATTTAATTATGTCTTAATTTACATTAATCTTCTTGATTAATTACATCGCTAATTACACTTATTATTCTATTTTAATTAAATAGTTATCATTAATTATTTAATTAACATTCAACACCCTTCTTAAATTAAATAATTGTTATTAATTATTTAATTTACCACTTTCCCACTTTCCCACTTCTAGATTAAATAATTAAATTAATTATTTACTTCTCCTATATCATCCCAACATTACCCATTAATAAATAAACATTTACTTATTTATTAAATCTTCACTTGCACGTTCCTCCAATGATTAATTAATATTTAATTAATTATTCTCTCATACATTGACTAATCAATCAACTTCATTGATTAATCAATCAACTCCATTGACTAATAAATCAATCCCATTGATCAATCAATCAATCAATCCCATTGATTAACCAATCAAATTTCATTGATTGACCAATCAATTCCCTTGATTAAATCAATCAAGCTAGTTAGCTCTCCAATCTATTTCCTCTCAACAAACCTCAACCGTTGATCATTATCTTTCATCTTTGAACCTGGATCGTTCGTCTGAATCAACCATTTCCATAAAAGCAAGCCTTCATAGCATGTCGATGGCTAACCACAAAACTTCGGTGTTTGCATTATTGTGATCATCTAACACACACTTTCAAAGGTTAAGGTGAAAGAAGAGCATACCCATTTCTGAGAGAAAAAGCATACAAAGAAGGACAATGAAAATAATTCTTGACAACACGGTAAAAGTAAAAGTATCATTTTTTTGAATCTGGTTTTTTCCATGTTGCATGTTTTCCATTGATTAAATTGGATCATTTTGAGTATAGGATTGCAGAGTGTGGTTGTTTGCATTGATTCACATCTTATCTCTAATGATTGAATGTTAATTTTTCAATTTACATTTTGGTAACCCTGATGTGAAATTCATGTTTTTAACAATTTTGTACAGAATTAAGTTTTTTTGAAGTTATAGGAAGTGCACGAAACAATTGTGGAAAATAGCAATGCATTCGTCAGGTCCTACACCGCAGTCACCGTTCCTTTCAATGCATCTGCTCACTTGTGTGATGCATGTGAAGTTTGTCAAGTTGTATCTAACACTGTCATTTTCCTATGTTTTTGCAAGTTCGAACCGATATACCACAAACATTAAACCATGTACCACAGTCGACTCCTTGGGCACCGCATCTAAGTCTTCCTGCACCATAGTTGACTCTATGTCCACCACATTCGCTTCATCCTACACTGCAGGCACTCCATTGTGCACTCCATTCATCGAACCCTGCATCACAAATGGTTGTCACAGAAATAAGGTATAAATTAATGATTTATACTTTGTTGTTTATGATTTTCAGTAGGGTAAGGTTTTTTGTGTTATTATTTTTTTATTTCCAGCTTGTGGTGATCTCTTTGATTATCTCAAACATTTGGTTTTAGTGCTTAAAATGAAAATGATCTCACACATTTCTTTTTAGTGCTTAAAATGAAGACAATCTCAAACATTTGCTTTTAGTTCTCTTAAAAGGAACAATACAATCCTCACTTGGCAATCTAGATTTAAAATTAAGAGTGTGATTGAACATGCAATACTTCACTTGGTGCTCTAAAATTAACATACAAGTTGCACATTTCCTTTGGTGTAATTAAAACAAACTAGTGTTTACTATATTTGGTGCACTTGCACACGTCAATCTTGTTATCAGAAGTATTGTTGTCTAAAGTATCATCTCCCCTTTCCCACCTCATGTGATCTTGGGTGGCGAGAAATTACAACATAAAAAAATTCCACTTTTTCTAAGTAGGCAGCCTGCCTTGGGATACATCCTCAAAGAGAACCCAAGGGATCAACCTCAAGCAACATTTCTATCACGTTATAAAAATTGGATGAGAGTGAAAGTTGTAGTTTGATCCGTGCATGTAGCGCTCCAAACTTTCACTGGGGGATTACTATTTTTTAGACCCCGAAGAGACGTTTGAGAGGTCGACAGTGTTCACAGAGATCTACCCACTAAAAACCTTTGTTAGATGCCTTAGAATACTTTTGAATGTAATCTTATAAAGTGGTGCAAGGGATGTGGACTATACCCTAAAACTACTCACCATGTACTTTCTTAGGTCGAGATAGATTTTGTTGGGTTGCTAGCAATAGCCTCTTAGGAAGTGAAAGAAGGTGTTCCCATGGCATCTATCGACGACCCTTTGTCACTGGACGTCTACTATCCACCTTTGTATAGAGCTTTGAAAATAATTATCTCAATTGTTTCACTACCCAATCTTTCTAAATATTTACCCCTTAAATGGGAGGTGGGCCTACTTAAAGTTACACACTCATTCTACTACTAACTTAAGTTGTGAATGTTTTTTAATCTTGTTATTACTAGTCTAAACAAATGGACTTAGGGTCTTATCATTAACACAAACTATCAAAAACCACAACTAATAACTTATCAAATAACTATTTTTTGTGTTTTCTTAAACTGAATTACATCTAAAATCAGAAAATTAAACAAGATTAGGTTTCCTTAGAGGTCAAATTTTTGACAAAACTTGTGCATCGCATTGTTAGCTTGTGTTCCGCAACTATGTATCTGCATCACAGAAATAGTGTGTGACGCATCCATTAGCGACTGTGACACATTCTTATGTTAAAACATCACATCTCTCTAGAAGTCAAAAATTTTCCTTAACAAAATAAATAGAAATGCATCCATGTGCACAACACAATTGACAAGTACAAAAACACATATGTTTCAGACTACATCACATTCAACATCTTCTGCACCGCATTTGTTGATTTCTCTACTGCATCTGTCTATAGATAAAACAAAGTTTATTAGGTTGCATAAACCTGATCTTTTACACATAAATCAAAATTTGAACAATCACCTTTTCCTACATTTTTAGTAAATTTTTAGATTTCCTAGGTTAAAACATCACATCATTTTAGTGTCATATCATCAAAGTCCTTGAAAATCTTGCCTTGAAAATATTAAATTACAGGCACCAACAGTCGATATCAGCATTATAACAACCAATATTAACAAAAAAGACCATAGTAGCAAGTGACAGAAAGTAAGAGGACCAAAAGCCAAGGATTAAGCATCCTCAATCAAACTCGAAGCCTTCAGTAGGTCTTTGACAGAGTCTTCAAACTTCTCTTTGGGCTCCATCTTTCCAGACAAGCCTGCTTCATCATCTGTCACCTTTTTCCTCTACTACTTCTTAATTTTACCTTGACCCAAAACTGTGGCCATCACAACTTTTTTCATTACTGCATCCACCACCCTACATAAGCTCTTAATAACATTTTCAAGAGCCTAGAATATGTTGTCCTTACCTTCCTCTTGCATCAATTTTTCCAACATCTCCATCCTTTCGTCCACCCTTTGAATTCTAGCAGTGTTAGAACTTGACATGTTCTCTTCACCAGGGTTATTGATCTACATAACCTTTGTGTCATTGGTAGCATCTTCTTTTTCCATAGCCGTATCATTTTCTTCTCCAGCCTCCTGCACCTCTTCTTGTTGTGAATCCCCTTCCTCTTCCTCATTGCTAGAGTCTTCCTTATCTTTTGACTCCTCCTCCTCCTTAGTAGACTCACCCCCAAGGCTATCCGGGATTTCCTTGGATGAGGAAGCGTTATCTTCCCTTACCACCTTCTTCCCCTTACTATCATGGGACCCAGTAGCACACTTTTCTTCCAAAATTTTAGACCTTTTGCTGCTATCATACCCTTTTGATGCTGCCAAAGCAAGCCCGATTGAACTTTGACCCACTGGTGTAGACCATTCAGGGCTATTGTCCTTTTCATTCAGAATCATGATAGTGTTAGGATCAGCCCCCAACTCATAGATCAACATTTTTCTTTTTTTATTCACAGTATGGACAATAGGAGCAGCACTTCATGTTTTAGGAGTGATTTTAAGTAGGTCTGACCATGAAGGGTCTACAGGGTTGGGAGAAGTCTTAGCAATTTTTTTGGTCGGGGTGTGGGGACAAATTTCTATAAGCTCAATTTTCACAAAGCTCTTGGGGATAGGGTTTTCAATCAAATTAAGGAAAATATTTCTTTGCGGGGAAGTAGCTAAAACATATTTGTAGATAATGTGAATCAGGTCCTGATGTAACTACAGATTTGTGCCATTGGTTAGGCTCTAGCTCAGCGATGAAAAGAGTAAGAAAGGTAGGTTTATCTTCTCAAGGTGTCGGATATGGTTTAGGAGTGGGAAGTGGTAGCCATGTATAGACTGAAACCAACCTTTAAGCGTAAATTATTTCATAACAAAAAAGCACACATTGTGGTACAGGGGAGGAAGCAAAACCCTAGAATAACCATTCTAGAATCTCTCAGCTTTTTCTTTATCCTCAAAAAATTTCTCAATATAAGCTTGGTACTTTCCATTACTTACCTTTTCCTATTGGATATTGTGGTCGTGTTGTTGATATGCGATTTTCATTGATGTCAACACTATTAGCATTAATTCATTAGAAGTTGTATATGTCGAGGATATTGAGAAAATTGTAATGAGATGAGTTGCAGGTTGTCAGTGGTGAAGTGAAGCTTAGTATGTCGGTAAGTTTTGTACGTTGATGATCAGAGGTTGTGGGCTAAATGGTTTTTTTCTTAGTGTATCTAGTTTATCCACGTTGAGTTTCAGAGATCTGCATGAAGATTTGATCGAGTTATGAAGATTTACATTCTAACAATTTTTCTATTGTCTCAATTTATGTTCCTGATTGAAGATGATGCAATTTCAATTAGTTCAGTTGTTGCAGATGTTTCTCTAGTGATTCATGATGTTTTTGGATGCTTCTAGATCATGCTATATCTTTGTTACATGTCTGCATTGCTCATTGTGCCCATGGTTGGCAATTTTCTCTTGCGTGTTCATGTTTTTCGTGTTCTTGGCCGACATGGTGGTTGTAGCGTGTTGTGGATCTTCAAGGAGTAATTAATTGAAGTGTTTTCGCATTGGAGATGTTGATTCTTCACTAAGTTTTGGCAAACCTTGGTTGATTCGCATTAATAATCTTTAAGTATTTTGGGCCGATAGTTTATATTCATTTTATTATTTTGTTGAAGCCAACATGTAGGGATGAAATTTCTTGTTGTGGATATATAAGAGTGATTTCTTATTCGAATTGAGGTGTGCTTCTATGTGTATATATGTGAATATTTATCTAAATCATTTGAAGGCAGAGCAGAGTGTGAAGAAGAGTGAAGAAGAGTAAATAAGTGTTCATGCGCTTAAGCAAAACTATGATCAGGCATTAGTAGATGTTATTCTATCAATTCAAATCCATGTGGATGTAATCTGATTCTTTTTGTAAGACAGTGTGTCTTCCTTTGGGCGGTTAGCCCTGTTGTAATTAAGCAGTGAGCTCAGGCAGTGTGCCTGAATGCAAGTGCATTCTCCATATTTTCATTTCTTATACTTTTAATAGGGTATAATCTTGTGGACTAACCTCCACCATGGTTTTTCCCCTAATAGGGTTTCCATGTAAAAAAATCTTGGTGTTATGTGTGTTTATGATGTGTTGATGATTTATACTTTCATGGTTATTAATCAGATCGAAGAATAGTGTTAATGAGTTGAATAATTTTTAAATTTCGTGACAATTGATTCACCCCTCCTCTCAATTGTCTGCCCTTGTGTTGCCAACAATTGGTATTAGAGCAGTTTCCTTGGAAGAAGTTTAATAGCTTGAGGTGATCCGAGATGGTGACTTAAAAGAAGGATAGTTTGAGATTTGATGGAGCAAATTATTCTCTGTGGAAGACTCGAATGGAGTGTCATTTGAGATACATTGGTGAACCCTACTAGAACATTACATGTAATAGGTATGTTATTCCTCAAAATGGTCCTACTACTACTGTTGAGATTAGAGATGTTGAGTATAATATCAGGGCTAAGGAAGCATTATTGAGTGCCTTGACTGATCCTGAGATGACAAATGTTATGGATCTGAAGACTGCTTATGAGATCTGGAAAAAGTTGGAAACCTTGTATGAAGGTGATACTAATGTGAAGATTGCTAAGCTGCATAGTCTGAAAGGAAAATATAAAAAGTTGAGAATGGGTGATGATGAGAACATTACTATTTTTATGCAAAGAGTGAATGAACTTGTGTGTGGTATTAGGTGTGCTAGTGGACAGATAGACGAATCAAAGATTGTTGCTAAAGTGCTTAGATCCTTGTTTGATTCTTACAAAGTCAAAGCTAGTGCTATTGAAGAGCTCTAGACTGTAACAAATGTAACCAGAGACATGTTGGTTGGTAAGCTTACTGCTTTTGAGTTGAGTGAATTTGATGATACCCTTCCTAAGGTTGAATCTACATTTAAGGCTACTACTTCTAGAAGAGATAGACAAAGATATGATCTAGTGAGATTTCATCTAGAAAGACATTCAAGTATGAGGATGAAATCAAACAGATTGAAGAAGAAGAAGAAAGAGAGTTGGAAGAGATGGAAGCACTTATTGTCAAAAGAGTACCGAGAGGAAAAGGTAAGTATGAAGGAAAATTGCCTCTTAAATGTTTGTATTGCAATAAGATAGGTCATTTTGCATCAAGGTGTCTAGAAAGAACTCCTAAACCAAGACATAGCAAGCCTAGATTTCGAAAGAAGTGTTACTATGTTGTTGATGAAGGTATGACAGATGATGAATGGGTATTTATTGCTATCAAGGAAAACAATCATGTATCTATTGAATTTGCTAGTTGTACAAATGTGGAGAAATCCCTAGTTACTCGAGTTGAAGAGAAAGATGAATGTGTTATTGACCGTGGATGTTCACATCATATGACAGAAGATAAAAGCAAGTTTGTAAGCTTGGAAAAGTATGATGGTGGTGTTGTGAGATTTGGTGATAATACAGCTGGTGTGATCTGTGGAAGAGGATGCATTTCTCTTGATGGTAAGCATAATACTGATGATGTCCTGTATGTGGAAGGCTTGAAGCATAATCTTTTAAGTGTTGGTTAGATGGTTCATAAGGGATACAATATTCAGTTCAAGGATGGAAAGTGCAGAATATTGAGTTCTGGAAATGTAATTGCATCAGGTACAAAAACAAAAGGTAATATCTTTCACTTGAGTTCTGCTAGTAAAAGTTGTTTGATTGCTCAGGTTGATGAAAGTTGGTTATGGCATAGGAGAATGTGTCATGTTAACTTTGATAATATTGTCAAGATAAGTTCTACTAAGGCTGTGAGAGATCTACCTAAGTTGGTGAAACCTACTAATGCCATATGCAAGGAATGTCAATTAGGAAAGCAAACTAGAATTTCATTTCAAAGCAAACAACATTGTTCAAATGAATTGTTGGAACTTGTGCATATTGATTTGCGTGGTCTCTCTAAGGTCTAAATTTTACAAGGTTATAGGTATTTCATGTTACTCATTGATGATTATTCAAGAATGGTGTGGGTTACTTTCTTAAAGGATAAATTTGAAGCACTAGAAAAGTTCAAAACCTTTAAGGCTATGGTTGAAATAGAAACAGGTCTGAAGATTAAATGTCTGAGATCAGATAGAGGTGGTGAATTCACTTCCAGTGAATTTAATTCTTTTTGTGAAGAACATGGAATAAAGAGACAATTATCTGCACTGTAGACACCTTAGCAAAATGGAGTTGTGGAAAGGAAGAATAGACCAATTGAAGATGTTGCTAGAACTATGATGCTAGAAGGAAATGTCCCTCATATCTACTAGAGAGAAGTTATGAGTATTGTTGTGTACACACTCAACCGGGTACAAATCAAAGGTGATACTGGTAAGACCTCTTTTGATCTATGGACTGGTCAAAATCCTATTGTTAAATATTTTAAGATATTTGGAAGAAAATGTTATATCAAGAGAGATGAAGACATAGGAAAGTTTGATGCTACGAGTAATGAAGGTATCTTTCTGGGTTATTCTACTAATAGCAAGGCCTACTGATGTTACAATAAAAGATTGAGGAAAATGGTTGAAAGTGCAAATGTCAAGGTTGATGAAGACTTAGGTACACCATTCAGAACCTGTGGATATGATTTTGATGATTAGAATGTTAGTACAAACAAGGGAAAGCAAGTTCAGACTACAAATCAAGTACAAATCATTCTGGTGGATCAGGAAAATCAAGAGGAAGAAGAAACCAGTGAAGTTGTAGAAGAGAGAACACAAGAAACCTGAAGTTGAAGAACAACCTAAGAAGACTCAGAGGTTTGTAAGATTGAATCATTCAAAAGATTGGATTATAGGTGATAACAACAAAGGTGTCAAGACTAGGAGAAAGATTACAAAAGAATATTGCTTGATTTCAAAGATTGAGCCTACTAGTGTAAATGAAGCATGTAAAGATGAGCATTAGGTTGAAGTAATGAAAGAGGAACTAAAATAGATTGAGAAGAATGATACATGGATTCTTTTTCGCAGACCTGAGGCTACGAATGTCATTGGAACTAAATGGGTCTTTAGAAACAAACTGAATGAGCAAGGAGAAGTGGTTAGAAGCAAAGCAAGACTGGTTAGAAACAAAGCAAGACTAGTATGCAAAGGATATTCACAGATGGAAGGAATTGATTTTGAAGAGACTTTTTCCCCTGTTGCTAGAATTGAAGCTGTAAGATTATTTCTTTCCTATGCAGCCTACAAGAACTACAAGGTTTATCAAATGGATGTTAAGTCAGCTTTTCTAAATGGAGAATTGGAAGAAGAGGTGTATGTTGAGCAACCTGATGGATTGCAGTTGACTGATAAATGAGATATGGTGTGTCAGTTGAAGAAAGCATTGTATGGACTCAAGCAAGCCCCTAGAGCATGGTATGCCAAATTAGACAAGTATTTGTTGAAGCTTGGATTTAACAAAGGTAATGTTGATAGTAATATGTATTTCAAGAATGGTAATAAAGATTTGATTGTTGAAGTCTTATTTGATGATATCATTTTTGGAGGAGATGATGGTTTGTGCACGAAGTTTTCTAATGAAATGAAGAGTGAATTTGAAATGTCAATGATTAGTGAGATGAAATTATTTTTGGGATTGAAAATTACTCAGTTAGACAAAGGGATTTTTATATCTCAGTCCAAGTATGTGAAGGAATTGTTGAAGAAGTTCAATATGGAAGATTCAAAGCCAGTCGGTACACCCATGGTGACCGGATGCAAGTTGACAACAGAAGATGATTCTCCGAAGGAAAATAAAACTAGATATAGATCAATGATTGGTGGATTGTTGTATTTAACTCAAACGAGGCCTGATATCATTAATGTTAAATGTATTGTTGTAAGATTTCAAGCTGATCCGTAGGAATCTCATGTGACTGTTGTGAAGAGAATTTTTAGATACTTGAAGGGAACAGTTGATTTTGGCCTATGGTATCCTAAAGATGATGATCTTACTTTGAGTGCCTTTACTAATGTTGATTGGGTAGGAGATGTAAATGACAGGAAAAGTACTAGTGGTGGAGCATTTTTCTTGGGTAAGAAGTTGATTTCATGGTTAAGTAAGAAGCAGAATACCATTTCCTTATCTACTGCAGGGCCAAATACATTGTTACTGCTAACAATTGTACTCAAGTCCTGTGGATGAAATAGATGTTGAAGGATATCAGAGTTGTGTATAATGAGCCTATTGCTATATTCTATGATAATTCAAGTGCTATTAAAATTTCTAAGAATCTAGTACTACATTCAAAGAAAAAGCATATATCTATTAAGTTTCACTTTTTGAGAGAAAAGGTGAGTGAAAAGGAAGTCAGACTGAAGTATGTGCCTACTAAGGAGCAGATTGTAGACATCTTTATCAAGTCGTTGGCTAAGGATACTTTTGAGTATCTCATAGGGAAGTTAGGGGTGATTACCCCTCCTAATCAGAACTAAGGATGCATTGCATTGCATTATTCTATGCATTTCAAAGTCATATCTTGATTCAGATTGATGTTGTGGTGGTTGCTACTTAGGGGGAGTAATCAGATGATCAGAAGCTCAGATATGTGGTTCAGAGTTTGTGTGGTGCTTAGAGATATTTTTCATTGATGTCAAAGGGGGAGAAGATCATGTGAAATTTTTTTTGGAATTAGTGTTAATAAGGGAAAATATCATGTGGAAGAGTTGAGGAGAAAATGAGTTAGAACCTAAGGGGGAGTAAGTGTCAAGAGTTAGCTACATTGATGGTGTTTTTCACATCATGTGTTACCATCAATGCCAAAGGGGGGGATTGTTGGATATTGTGGTTGTGTTGTTGATATGTGGTTTTCATTGATGTCAACACTATTAGCATTAATTCATTAGAAGTTGTATATGTCAAGGATATTAAGAAAATTGTAATGAGATGAGTTGCAAGTTATTAGTGGTGAAGTGAAGTTCAGTATGTTGGTGAGTTTTGTACATTGATGATCAAAGGTTGTGGACTAAAGGGTTTTTTTCTCAGTGTATCTAGTTTATCCATGTCAAGTTTCAGAGATCCGCATGAAGATTTGATCGAGTTATGAAGATTTACATTCTGACAGTTTTTTTGTTGCCTCAATTTATGTTCCTGATTGAAGATGATGTGATTTCAGTTAGTTTAGTTGTTGTGGATGCTTCTCTGGTGATTCTTGATGTTTGTGGATGCTTCTAGATCATGCTCTATCTTTGTTACACGTCCACATTGATCGTTGTGCCTATGGTTGGCAATTTTCTCTTGCGTGTTCATGTTTTTCTTGTTCTTGGATGACATGGTGGTTGTAGCGTGTTGTGGATCTTCGAGGAGTAATTAATTGAAGTGTTTTCATGTTGGAGATGTTGATTTGTGTCTTCACTAAGTTGTGGCTAACCTTGGTTGATTCGCATTAATAATCTTTAAGTATTTTGAGCTGATAGTTTATATTCATTTTATTATTTTGTTGAAGCTGACATGTAGGGATGAACTTTCTTATTGCGGATATATAAGAGAAATTGCTTATTTGAATTGAGGTGTGCTTCTATGTGTATATGTGTGAATATTGATCTAAATCATTTGAAGGAAAAGGAGAGTGTAAAGAAGAGTGAAGAAGAGTAAAGAAGTGTTCATGCGCTTGACCGAAACTATGATTAGGCATTAGTAGATGCTATTCTATTAGTTCAAATCCCTGCGGATGCAATCCGATTCTTTCTATAAGATAGTGTGTCTTCCTTTGGGCCGTTAGCCCTATTGTAATTGAGCATTGATCTCTAGGTAGTGTGCCTGAATGCAAGTGCATTCTCCATATTTTCATTTCTTATACTTTTAACAGGGTATAATCTTGTGGACTGACCTCCACCGTGGTTTTTCCCCTAACAAGGTTTCCACATAAAAAATATTGGTGTTATGTGTGTTTCTAATGTGTTGATGATTTATACTTTCATGGTTATTAATCAAATTGGAGAATAATGTTAATGAGTTGAATAAGTTTTAAATTTTGTGACAACTAATTCACCCCCCCTCTTAGTTGTCTACCCTTGTGTTGCCAACATTGCCACCTTCTTCCCTTTATATGCTAGCCCCGTCACCTTTTCTATGAGATTAGCATCCACTATGAAATGGAGACCACCTAGCTCCACTCTGTCGTCCTTCCAAGCACTCACAAACTTGTAGCTCAACTGCTCATTATATTCTTCCATGGCTGCAAAGTACGGGGTAAAACCAACCCTCTCAAATATACCTC
>VDFB02012325.1:0-85558 GCA_007258455.2 Sequoia sempervirens | reverse complement strand
CCCTCTTACTAGGAGATGTGTTGATTGTTGCCAAAGAATAATGCACCTGAGAGTGATTTCGTGTTAGCTTTCTTGTGAGGAATTTTGGCATTTTCTTTTTCTAGTAATGGTTTGTCTCATATCTCTCAAACAATGTGAATTGTCAAGTTAAACCCTCCATATTTCTCTCATTTAGACAATTATGCTCTTCTCCATATTGCATGTAACAATACATGAATTATGTGCAGCTCGAATTCTAGTATTAGTGCAGTGATATATATATATATATAGTGATGGTTTTCTTAGACTTATTATATTTAGAATGCATTACTATAAACCCAATTTTCTGAATTGATGATTTAGATGTGGGCAACATATTTGTTGCATTTCAGGGTATGATTTGATTTGAAGGTGAGAAGATAAAGGCGCGTTCAACAATATTTACTAATACTTATCATTGCTTAATATTAATATATATGTGATTTATAATATTTATTATAAAAATATATATTAATTCTAAATCTTTTCAAAATAGAATTTTTATTTTTTTTAACTTTTTGAATATTTTAATAAGATTTATTTTTTATATGAATTTCAAAACTTCTTGTTAATTGTAACTGCAAATTTGAGATTTTTACATTTATTACTAATTATCAATATTTTCTAATTTTACATTTTTTAATAACATAACTATAATTTTCACTTTTTTTCAAGATACATCATTTGTGTTTTATTGGTGAGCATGTTGAAATTTTATTTTGCTTTTACAAATAATTTATGTTTTTAGATAAATAGGATGAGATCATTTGGACAAAATCCAAATCTGGGTAGTATGATGTAAAAGCAGGGTACAAGTCTTTGGCTGCTCGTAATCAGACTTCTCATTGGCCTTATAGACTTTGTTGGGATCCCCATGTCCTCCCTAGAGCAGGAGCTTTGTGTGGCTTGCAATTAAAGATAGAATTCTAACTGGAATGAGGCTGGATAGATTAGGTATTACCCCTATTTTCCCTTGTGTCTTGTGTGGAAGAGCTTACGAATCTTCAGATCATCTGCTAATTGGTTGTGATTTTGCACATGAATGTTGGTCCTGGGCAATGGGAAAATTAGGTTCGTCAAGCCCTCTTCATAATTCAATTCTCAATCATTTCATTTCATGGCCCCTTCTCTTCCCCTCTTCCTCTTTTTCTTGCTTATGGGAGATTTGCCCCTCTTTAATAATTTGGAACATCTGGTTAGAAAGGAACAATAGAATTTTTGAGAAAAAACCTTCCACCATTTCCCAAGTCCTCCAAAAAATTGAGATCTCCATATCCGAAGTGACCACTTCCACCTTGTACAAGAACACAAATATGTTAAAAAACTTCTCCTCTTGGGATGCTTTCATTCTAAAGAATTGGCAGCTCATCAAGCTCCCTAATGCGAGCTCAACCTCAAATAAGATCCATAAAAAATAGGCATTCTCTGAAATTGATCCCTCCTAGAAATATTATTAAGCTGAATTTTGACGAGGCTCCGTGTGGTAATTCTGGGAAATAAGGTATTGCTGCAATTTTGAGAGATTGACAAGGTGAATTTATTGGAACTGCTTGTGAAATGATCCTTGATGACACAAATAATGTGGTTGAGTTTAAAGCTTTGAGCCTAGGTCTGAGCTTGGCTAGAAAGATTTCAATTTCTCATCTTTTCATTGAGGGGGATTCAATGGTTGCTATCTCCACCCTAAAAAATAGAAGTTCTAGTTCTTGGCATCTAAATTATATATTATCCTACATCTTGTCCCACCTGGAAGATTTTTCTTCTTATCATATTTCGCATTGCTACAGGGAAATCAACTATCTTGCAGATGCACTAGCCAATAAAGCAATTGATGAAGCGATAGTCAATAAAGAATTCTCAGCCTAGGAGTGTGTCTTCTTGTTTCAAAAATCCTTTGCTTCATTTTCTAGTCCTTTCCTTTGCAATCCCACCTTTTCCATTCCTATTGGTCTTGATCAGTTCCACTCCACTTGGCTTCAGCTTCATTTTTCATTGGCTTCATGCTTTGTGCAAAGATATCATCGACATGACCGTTGTCAGGCACAATTTATAATTTATTCTTATGGATTTGAGAATTTGTTGGGTTGGAATGTTGATCTATCTCCAACTCCTCCTTGGGCTGGTTGATGTGATCTGCACAGGTGCTTTGTTTTTATTTCGTCCTACTTTACACAGGTTCTTCTTCCCTCGCTCCTTGGAAATTTTGTGGCATGATGTCATATAATTACTTTGTGGTTTGACACCTTCCCCTTGTCCATGTCCTTCAGAGTGAATTTACTTCACTTTGGGAGACATTCTTGAGGATTTTCAAGCATCCTTGTGGATTGGGAATTTATGGTAAATTTGGCATCCGTTGTGGATTTCTCTCTTAGTGTCTATCGGAATCTTTGCTAAATTTGGCACTCTATCTATCGTTGATTTAGCATGAGAAAATTCTTTATCATATGACTTCTCCTATGTCCGCCTACAAGAAATTATTCTTGTCGACGGACATTAGGAAACTCCAACTTATTAGCTCTATTTTTATTGGAATTACAATAATTATTTCATTAGCTACAGGCCAAAGCAAGCTTTGATTCTTGGCATTTGGTAATTGGTTTGTGATACTGGCATCACATTTTCTTTTAATGAACCTTGCCACTTCGCTCTTGTGTGGTACATTTGAATCCTAATATGGTTTAATGTTCACATTTGTGCCATCTTGTCGGCAGTGTTATGGTGACCAATTTGCTTCATTTATTCATAGCACTTTGTTGGTTATTTCTGCATTCTCCTCCTCGACTTTGTTTGTTTAGTGCTAGATTGAAAATGGATAATATGTTTAGGGTGTTCATACCACCCAAAATGCATCAAATTTGTGATTCTTCACCTCTTCCAAGGGATAAACTTGAATAGACTTTTTCCATTGAATGCAAACAAGTTTTTGAGACAATTGCAGTGGCGCTCAACTATGACTGGATGGAGCTAAATGCTTCGGCTCTACCCCATGAACTTGCTTTGAATTTTATGTCCAGCATTATGGATGTTCTATGGTGTGTTGACATGGCTTTATTTCTTGCTGGAACTTATTTGTTACCTCACATTTTCCTGCTTGCCACTTTGCAGCCAACTTTGGAGTCTTACGATATTTTGTAGGGTTTGCATTCGATTGGGGGTGTCCTCAACATGGATCATCTTCTCACCAACAGACGTCTTTCAACACTATTATGTTCAATGGCTCAAGGTTTAGTGGAGAATTGCACAAGGGAGTTCAATTATCGTTTGCTCAGACTAAAGCCTCACTTTGGTAAATCTGTTTGTGATCCGATTCAAAATCTATTTTATGCTATTAGATTTCTCATTCAACATGTGCTAATTGAGCCACATCCATAGCCTTTCTTTCTGCCTCCTGCGGATATTTCCTCATTAGAGGAAAGTGCAACTTGACTTCTCTCTTCTTCTCGGGCATTTTGATACTTTTCTCTTCCTTTAGCTAATTTGTTTCTAGCTCCTTTTTGTTCGTGATTCTTGGCTACATTTTTTGTTCTCCTAACTCTTCTCCAGGTTTTTGGTTCCTTCTTTATCTACTTGGGATTTTTTGCAAGATCTTTGGAGACTTTGGTTGTTTTGGTTACACTGATCTATCTCTCCTCGGTTTCTACCAACTTCCTCACCCTGGGCTCCTCTTGATTCATATCTCCTAAGGCTTAATAATTTTGATCTTCAGCTTTGGTTTCTCCTCGACATCTAAGGGCCTCCTTTCATTTGTTTCTCATGAGCCTCTCTCAATTGTTACTCTATGTTCTCCTTCTTGATGGATCAATCTCTACAGATTTTTGTAACCCTCACTTCATGGAGGGTATCTCTCATGCATCTTTTTAGTTTTGTAATTATGGAGGGTTTTGTTGTCGGATATGGGGTTCTATCTTTGTGATTTCCATTTTTTATACACCCCCATTTGAGGATTCATGAATTTTCTTTGCTCCTTTTCTATTGAGCATCAAATTGTGTTTTCTTTCCTTTGCTATTAATAAAATTTCAGTGGCCTCACCAGTTTTATTTTTAAAAAATCATGTTTTTAGATAGATGAATTTAAGGATTAAACTATTTATATTTCTTGGTAGGTTTGAAATTGATATTTAAATATGGTTTTAGATAGATGAATTTGGGGATTGAACTATTTTTAATTTTATATAATTATTTTTTGCTAGGTTTGAAATTGATATTTAAATGTGTTTTTAGATAGATGAATTTAGAAATTAAATTAATTTTAATTTTTTATATAATTATTGTTTGGTAGGTTTGAAATTGATATTTAAATGTATTTTTAGATAATTGAATTTAAAATGTATATGAAAAATAAAATCAATTTGTAATTGTAAGAGAGGGGGACCAACCATGTCAAGGCTCTAGGTCATGGAGAGCCAAGAGCGAAGGGATTCCCTAACTTACCTCACTCTAAAGGGATGTTTTGAGACAAGGATCAAGAATGATGAGGACTATAATTTACTTCAATCACCCTACAGATCCCAAATTTAGGTTTGGGATAGGTGAGCTGGTTTTTGGAGTCGATACTATGCCTCAGAAAACTCTCCATTTGAGGAATTCAGCTTAGTTCTGGGACTACAACACGGCGTGCTGGTGTCTGTATGGTCAAAAAATAATGGAAAAAATACAAACTTTCTAAAAACCAACTAACAACCTAGCTAACTAATCTAGATGATAAAAACAAAAAGAGAAAATATAGGAAATAGAGACTAAAGTGATAAAACAAGTAAATGAGAACTAGGGTGACAAAGATGATCTCACAAAAGTGCTTGTTCGCTAGCTAGCTCCATGTGTACTTTCACCTGCACACAAGCAAGAAGGGGAAAATTCTTGGGGTTGTATAGGGGTCTGCCTCAATCAGACCCCCATTTTGGTGTTCCAACCTCCATGGACAACCACGTTGGGAAGGAGTATAAACGAAATAAACAAAGCATGTGGTGAAAGAAAAACCCGCTTCAGGAGTAGAACCCGCACCACTAAATAGTAAATGAGCAAGTAGATAGAGAAGAGTAAGAGAGAGAGCATTATCCATAGGCCTAGACCCTCTTCGAAGCACATGGATGCACCGTTGAGTGCTTGCTTGAGAGTTGTAGTTGTTGGAAGGACCTTAGTCTGGCATGGCCTCACTTATGAGAGTGCTACTATCAAGAATGAAAATAACTCAAGAGTGAAAAGTGAAGAGAGAGCTTGATTGAATGACTTGAACCCCAAAATGAGAGAAAATGAGGGGTTTTTGTTGCATGCAAGGGCAGCAAAGGGTCGTTACATCTAAGATCTGCTGCTAGGACATGTGTCAAGAGAGTCAAGATTCTAGATTCCTCATTTCAAACTTGGAAAACCACCAAGATGCTAATGTGTTGTGCAGGTGTTTGAGGCCTAGATTTTTGAGAAACGTGTCATTAGGCTTCTGTTGCTTCGCCATTAGTCCACATAGGGTCAGAATTGTGAATATTCAACTGAAATTTTTTTGTTATTAATGCTCTAAGGTGTCATAAATGCTAGGAAAAGGTGAAATTTTTTGGAATTTCCCCTAGGTGCAATTCTACGACATTACATTTTTCCTCCACTTTAGTGGGCTCAATTTTTGGGAAAAATCAGCCACACTAAAGTAGAGAAGAAAAAATTCACCCAAATTTGAATTTATGGATTTGCGTGCTAAGAAAAAGGGACCTCAGAGGCCAAAGAAGTTGAGCTAACCGGTACAAAAGGTGCCCCCAACAACCGAGCTCAACAAACAATGATAAAGTAGTTGTGAAAAATCACACAAAAATTTAACCTACAAAACTCAAATTTTAGGATAGTTTTGAAAATCAGAAGAAGCTACAACAGTGAGAAGAATGATCAAGCAAAATACATTGATTCAAAAGAAAAATATGATTAAGAGGTGACTATATGCCCCCTCCTAAGTTTTCCCCTAGCTAGGTGGGGTAAATTCAGGAGAAATTGGGGAGCCAAAAACTCTTGGAAAAATGGACCGCAAGGGGCCTATATATACCTAGGTGGGCCCCTAGAAGGTTCATTTTCACTATTCACTACAAGCAAATTTTTTAGCATATTTTTTGTGAATTTTAGCACATTTTTAGCAATTTTTTTCCACGTCTAGCTGCACAGGCATCTTTTTTTGACGATGTCGTCTAGGTTCCACACAAAAGTCCCGTCTCTATGCTGTCATCCCCAGGATGCGTTGGCATCCTTGGGGCATCAATGGTGGACAAGGACATATGCGTGACGCACACAAGTCTTAGTAATTTTTTTGTTTTCAAATTGAAATTCCATGGTATGACTTAGAAATTTTTCCACTTTTTGTGGGACTACCCTGAGATTCAAGAGCATCTCGGTGGGCGAGCTTACCGACTAGTGTGTGAGAAGAGGGACCAAATCACTGATGATGAGGTCACACATCTAGAGCAGGTTGGTCTCTGGCATGCATTCACCATGCTAGAGATGTGCTACCACGAGAGGATGTTGACAACCCTGATGGAGCGGTGAGACGCCACCACATCATCTTTCTAGTTACCTACTAGGGAGATGACAATCACACTGGAGGACGTATATTGGATTCTCGAACTACCCATCTGGATGGCTGGTAGCTATCAATGACACCCGATCGGAATGGGAGAGGTTGAAGGGAGTCCTATACTACTTAGGGTTGACCGACGATGATAATGACACAGGTCATATGTACACACATTAGTATGACCAAGTGCAGACTATTGCACCCCTACTGCGCCAAGTGATGGTCATGACTGTGGCATTTCAAATCACAATAGATGGGTGAGGCTCTCACCTGCATGGGGGCCTCGTCCATACTATTTGAGAGATGGTAGAGCATCGCACAATTTTTGCCTAGGGTGCAATATGTTAGCGCACATATACAAGGAGCAGGGGTGGTATGTCCATTATGAGTATTGTAGCCTTACAACGTGCACACTCCTGCAGGTGTGGGATTTTTCCCATATTATGTGCATGAGGCTAGTCATTTTTCCTCCATGATGGCCATATGATATCTACATGGCCCACTGGTATGATATCACGGGTAGTGGAGGCATGGAGATTTACAGTTTTGGTAGTTATAGTTTGATACACTTCAAATTGGGTCGGATGGAGACCCTATCAATTTTTTAGATGGATATATGATGGCAAGTATCTCAAGAACCTTCAGTGGGACCATTTTCTTGTAGGTCACCACAACCACATTATCATACCATACTACTAGAGTTAGGTCATGCGACAAAATGGTCGTGTGCAAACCATCCCTCTTGATGTGCCCACATACACTCAGGATTTCAAGAGTGTGGCGAGACTTGGGGACCATCCCTGCCCCACCATCACCGATTTTGTCCCCTCAGATGCTGACGAGCCCAATCAAGATTTGTCACCCATAGCATCGTAAAGATAATGTCGGGATTGCTATATATTTTAAAGGGTGGTGGGATAGGTAGTGTCCTCGTCTTGTGTTCAGCGAGGGTGCCCCTAGAGGGGATCTGAGCCCATAGGGGGACATGCCACTGCTAGCACCGTAGGATAGGTGAAGGGGGCAGCAACAGGTTAAGGAGGAGGAGGTGGCGTCGCAGAGGCCGAGGTGGCAGAGGAGGTCAAACCCTCCACCAGCTACCCCCATCTCGTTGACACCACTAGCACCTACTGTTATAGTGGTGGTGGCCTTGATGACACCAAGAGTGGCTACCGATACTAGTGCTACCAATCCTAGTGTCACTCCTCACCCTGATCCCACATGGCAGCCAGGGGACCCAGGTATACCGAGCATGTTGTTTATATTTCAGTACTTTCAGTTTTCTTTGTTTATGATTACACACATATTCCATGTGATATTGACTCCATTCTTTCCTTTTGTGGTTGCAGGGGATGCACAAGGATGGACTGGGCTGATGGCTCAATGCATATCGGAGGTGGCCACTGACGTTCCTATTTAGGGGACTATTCTTGAGGCTTACCAGCCAGCGTCTGCGAGGTGAAACCCACATTTTTGAGCCCGTAGCATGTTTGTGGACTGCTTACGAGGAGCGAGGATCAGAGATTGTACAATTGACTGCAAAGTTGACCACTGCCCGGGGGCAGTGTGACCAGCTGTCGTGGGAGTTGCAAACGATGCTTGACGAGCAAGATGCTACCGTGATGAGGGCCAATGCCACTGAGTAGGCATGTAATACCCTTCAAATCTACCTCGATGACCTTGACAGGTGGTCGACAGTTGTGATCTCGATAGATGTTTAGCGGTTGTAGGACGAGTTGAGACAGGCACAAATGACGATATACTCCCTGCAGGGAGAGATCAAGGGGATGCGGGTAGCTTTATTCACATCGCACTCACATCAATCCCAATCCATGACCACTATGCAGCCTCTCCCCAGACCATAGCAGCAGCAACCAGAGCTGGAGGGCTCAAGGAGCCACACATTGTAGCCATAGGGACTCCTTTTATTATACACTAGTTTTGTAGTGAGAGATATATACATTTTTGTATATCATCTGTATAGACATATATTTAGTAGCCACTCATTTTTTATGGTGGTTTGATACATGTACATGACATTTGACACACACACACATATATATATACTGGTTTCGACATCATGGCATTGTGTATTTTGATGTGTATGCTTCTTTATTTTCATGTATGTTGATGCAATGGTTATTATATGCTTATATGGTTGTATGTTTACATTAGATGCTAATATGATTTAATGAACACACATGGATGTATGCTAATTAAATACAATGATGATTTAATTGCCCTTAAAGATGTAATTTGATGTATGGATACATAGCATAGCAAGACACATGTATGTATATTACACATATACACACACATGGTCATATCATAACACAAAATATTTTCATAATGTGTTAATGAATAATTTCAACATATGCAGTGTTACTACCCTTAGAGAGAGAACACCACATATATGACATGTCAGGTATTATGCATAGTATTGACAAAGATGCATCACATTAACTGGCTCTTTTAGAGGCATTCCATCCATACAAGATAATCCATAGGCACCTAAACCATACACAGAGATGGCAATGTAGGGGCCTAACTAGTTAGGACTAAACTTTCCTCTCTGATTAGACTGCGCATTTACATTTCTTTGATTCTCATAGAGAACCAGGTCTCCCAACTTAAAAGTTCTAGAAATCACACTTTGATTATAATGTCTTGATAACAATTTTTGATAAGCTTTAAGATTATCAAGGGCCTGTAATCAGTGCTCATCGAGCATCTCTAGCTGATGCAAATGATTAGCTCAATAAGTTCCATCATCAATTAACCCTTTAAAGGAAACCTGTAGAGACAAAATCTCCAACTCTAAAGGCATGATAGCTTTGGCACCATACACCAAGTTGTAAGGCGTTGTCCCCATCACTGTACGAACAATCGTGTGATAGGCCCACCAAGCATATGTTAGTTGAATGTTCCAATCCTTACCGTGCTTATTAACCATTTTATGAAGAATAAGTTCAAGAGTCTTATTAAATGCTTCTACTTGACCATTAGATTGTAGATAGTAAGGTGTAGAAAATCTATGTTGAATGTGAAATTTCTCTAAGAATTTCTTTACTTCCTCGTTCTTGAATGGTGTACCATTGTTAGAGATAAGTGTAGCAGGAAATCCAAAATGAGAAATAATGTTGCCCAGAAGAAAACTACAAATAGCTTCAAAGTTCATGGATCAAAGTGGAATGGCTTCGACCCACTTCGTGAAGTAATCTGTAGCAGTAATGATAAAGGTATGTCCCCTAGAAGGAGGTGATATTATTCCAATAATATCCAACCCCCATTTTGCAAATGGCCAAGGAAAGGTCTGATTATGTAACTCTTGTGCGGGTGCATGAATAAGATGACTATGTTGTTGGAATTGAGGGTACTTTTTAACAAAATCAAAGGAATCTTGTTCCATCATTTGCCAAAAGTACCCCATGTGTATCAGTTTCCTCACCAGGGATTTACCACCAAAATGTCCACCCCTAGAGCCTGAATGGGCTTCTTTAAGGGTGAGGGTATTTTTGCTTTAGTGAGACATCAGAGAAACAAGCTGTTATAAGATTTTTAGTAGAGAACATCTAATAAAATAACATAACGGGATGAAAGCTTTTGTATACGAGTGTGATCATTCTTCGTTGCATCATTAGTAAAGTTTCTAGTCTTTAGGTAATTATAAATATTAGAAAACCATTCTCCCGAGTCCACATGAGAACACACAAAGGCATCATATTCAAGTTGATCAGAAACTGCTGGGGTCAGCAGGACTTGAACCACAAAGTGGTATTCTTTTGTATCTTCATCTTAGGGTACCAACGAAGCAATGCTTGCTATGGCATTCACATGTCTATTCTCCTTTCTAGGGATGTTGCCTATCGTGAAAGAAGAGAACCGATTAAGCAAGGACAAAGTGAGGTTTCGATACTGAGACAACGTACTTTGCTTAGCTTGATAGGCTCTTGTTATCTGGTTCACAATGAGCTCAGAATCATCCAATATCCAGAGATGTTTTATCTTTAACACAATTGTGGCATGTCGACAATGAGAGATTCGTACTCGATGACATTGTTGGTACAAGGAAAGTCCAATCAAAAGGAGAGAGGGATTGGTTTAACTTCAAGCGACATTAAAACCACACCCACCCCAGAACCAGTCTGACATCTCAACCCATTGAAGTACATTTTCCATTCAAGGTCATAATTAATCGCAAAAATGTTCTCATTAGGAAACAAATCTAACCTCAGGAAGGAGCAAGATGAGGGAGTTTCCACCAATTGATTGAAAACTGCTTGACCCTTTATTAACTTCTGAGTAATGAACTTTATGTCAAACTCAGAGAGTAACATTACCCATTTTTCTAACCTCCTAGCAAGGTCGACACTAGAGAATAAATGCTTTAGAAGGTCACTTTTTACAATTACATGCGTTTCAGCATGGAGAAGGTAGTGCCTTAACTTCTGTGTAGCAAATACAAGAGCAAGGCATTGCTTCTCCATGGAAGAGTAATGAGTCTCATAGTCAAACAAAACATGGCTAATGTAGTAGACCACTCTCTTTTTCTCGACGTCATCATACTGGGCCAACAAAGTTGCCAAAGCATATGGTGACGCAGTGAGGTAAAGAAAAAAGGGTATATCTTGCATAGCCGACACCAATACAGGATGATTGGCCAAATAGGATTTGATTGACTCAAAAGCTTTATGACACTCTTCATCCCATATGAAGCGAACATATTTCTTTAATAGATGAGTAAAGGGAAGAGTACAATCACCTAATTGAGATATGAATCTATGAACCACCTAAATTTTCCCTTGTAAACTTTGCAATTCAATAATATTCCTAGGTGGAGACATATTAACAATAGCATCAATCTTATTTGTGTCAACTTCGATTCCACGGTGAGAAACTATGAATCCAAAAAGTTTGTCGACATCCACGCTAAAAAAACACTTAAGGGGATTGAGTCTCATCCTATAGAGCTGAAGCACCTCAAAAATAAGACGAAGGTTCTTTACATGATCTTGACGAGTTATCGATTTTGCCAAGATGTCATCAACATAATCCTCTAAGATCTTATGAATAAAATCATGAAATATTAAGGTCATCACCCATTGGTAAGTTGCTCCTGCATTCTTTAACCCAAAGTGCATGATCACATAACAGAAGGTGCCCCAAGGGGTGGTGAAGGTTGTCTTATACTAATCTTTTGGATTAATACAGATTTGATTGTAACCCAAGAAACCATCCATAAAAGATAGCAATGCATGGTCTGTAGTTGAATCCACAATCATATCTATATTTGGAAATGAAAAATCATCCTTAAGAGAAGCCTTATTAAGATCACAAAAGTTAATGCATATATGAATACGACCATTAGGTTTACTAACGACAACTATGTTCGAGATCTGAGGAGAGTAGTCGATTGGACGGATAAAGCCCACTTTTAATAGTGTCTCTATCTCAATCTTAACCATCAACGCCACCCTAGGATTGATCTTTTGAATTTTTTGCTTAACCGTCGTGGCATCGGGACAAAGGACAATATTGTGAATCATTATAGAATCATCAATACTAGGCATATCCTTGTACATCCAAGAAAAGATATCAAGATGAGAATGTAAGAGATCAGAATGTTCATCTGCTTCTTCTGAAGAAAGACACTTCCCAATCTTAATTACTTTTTTAGAAGACTTAGGATCCATAAATATTTTAGCAATATCTCCTTTAAGGAGAGAACTACGATCTTTAGGGTGTGATATTGGAACATCATTACCAACATTGGATAAAGGGTCCTCCTCATCAATACTCAAGACAAATTCTCCAAAGTATGCTTGTTTATGCAGGCGATACAGGAATCATCTCTTGTGATGGAAGGGAGGCAATGGGGAATAGGCACCTAGGAATTCCTTAAGTGCTTGAGAAGACATCTAAAGGGATTTTATCAGCCTACCCCCTATCCTCTATCAATTCAGGATGGACCAAACTTAGTGGTTCGGCTGAAATCATATTAACACTCCACCAAGGTTTCTGCTTAGATTGTTCAGTAGACCATCCCAAACCCAGATAGCACTTTCACGGCTTAAACTAGATAGGGACTTAAATTCCTTGCTTGATATGCCCTAGGACCTTCTTCCCATAGCCATACCAAGAAGTGAGTTCATATCCAAAGCCATAGTGAGTTTGGGAAACCTTGGGGGGTGGCAGCTCTATGTAGAGGGTTTCATTCCACTAATGAACATCAAACACATCCATGAGAGTTTTTTCACCTTCTTTGTTTGGTTCACAAACATTAGCCTCCTTTGTAAGAGAGGGGCTACTCTCCTTAGTAGGGGAAGGGATAGACTCTAAGATAGGATCACATTTCCCTTCCTCGACGAGAGTATCGTCCATCTTCACCTCAGAGGTCTTCGGAAACTCTATATGAGTAGGACTCACCTTGTATTCTACAATGAAGAATTCAGAGAATTCTAGAGAGCCCCAATCATCACCAAAGAAATTATTTGACTTAGAAGAGAAAGGAGAAGATGAGGAAGACTTAGGACTTCCTGCTTTAGGTGATTCATCTTTAACAACATTTGCTTCAGGGAGAACCTCCACGAAGGGTATCATCAAGGAACACTCCATAGCGTCAGTGGTTAAGGATGGAATGCAATTCTTAAGAGTGGATATGATTGAAGCCCGGTCGGAAGCTGCTAGCTCACAAAGGTGAACAGCTTCTAAGGTGGCTTTAACCATGACCACTCAATTATTTGTGATGAACTTTAAGGAATGGTGTAAAGTAGAAGATACGACACCCATAGCATGAATCTAAGGTCTCCCCAAAAGAAGATTGAAAGGTAAAGGGCCAAGTATCACATAAACCAAAGTAGGTAAGGTAATGGGACTTAGCTGAAAAGGCAATATTATCGTGCCTAGAGCTTGATGACCAACATTATCAAATCCATGACTGTAAAAGGAAGAAACAGCTAGAGAAGATGAATCAACTTTAATCTTTGGTAGTAGATCAATACCACAGACATTGAGAGTCGAACCAGTATCAACAAGAGTATGCCTAATACCAATATTATTAACATTAAGTATAATCATCAAGGGGTCTAATTTCTTTTGCACATCTAGAGGCGAGAGTTCTTGCAGATGGAATATGATATTTGGCGGATCCGCTCGAATATGAGCCAACAACACATTAACGTTTGTAGGCCTAGTGGAGGTAGGCAAGAGGATTTTCTGTAAGGCTTCCTAAAGCATCTCCTAATAAATCAAAGCGATCTAAAGCAAATCCCAAAGTGAGATCTTGGTCGGAGTCACACAAAGTTTCTCGACAAGATCGTAATCACCTGGCACTTTGATCACGGGTTTGGGTGTTGAAGGAAGGCTTGGTTGAGAAAGCGGTAGAGGAGTAGGAACTTGAGTGGGTTGAGATGTAGGAACAAGAGGTTGTCGATCCAAGCTTTGTTTGTTTCTTCTTGTATTATATGTGTGCCCAACAACATTATAAGAAGTGGAGTTAGGAGCTTTTACGAATATTGAGTATAAGTTTGGTGAATCATTTCGATATGAAATTCCGTAGACGGAATGATCCTCCCCAGAAGAAGAGTTGGCTAGGGTTACGTAAATGATGGGTTTCTTAGGTCTTGGAGGAGCTGCCAAGACAACCACTACATTTAATGACTCCTTAGCTTGTAGAGAGGGAGTTTGCTCGGAAGGTTTGCGGATAGAGGAGAGCGCTTCTAAGAAGTCATCTAGAGCGTCATCCGACATATCAAAATCTTCCTTAGAGAATGTGTTATTGTAAACATGGAAACATTGTAAAAATAGATCTGACATGTTCACATCGGGTTCACCAAAAATGTGAGAGAGGGGGACCAACCACATCAAGGTTCCAGGTCATGGAGAGCCACTTTCCTTGATCCTCAAGGCTTCCTCTGTAGTGGGATTGACCATCACCCTTTGTTTGAATTCATCAATGTTGACATGCCTGAGGTTTGTGTTAGAGACTATGTCCCAGTTGGACGAGATATTGGAGGTGCACTCAACCCCATGGAATTGGTACTTGAACCATAGATTTTTGGGCGTGAGGCTTATAGGCTACTCTTGAACTCTTAGGATGTTTCACCTAAAAGGAGAGAGATAAACCTCACAAAAAATAAATGTGGTTCACTCAAATTAAGATATGTATGATGTTACTTAGACTAAATGAGAGATATGAATGCAACTAAGCTATGAAATTGACCGATTATGAATGCAAAACCTAAGAAATGTGCAATGTTTGAAAACATAATGTGATATGCAAGCATGAACTAAACATGAACAAATGCAAAAAAAAAGTGAAGAAGGTTGAATTAGAGTGCACCTAGGTAAAGAATGAAGAATATGGAGTGTCTTGGATGCTGACAGAAATAATTGAAAATCACCAGTGGAACTCATTCGCCATTGATGGTGAATCAATCCTGCTTCTGATGAAAACTTCTAGAAATAGGTTTCTGAGTGTCAGGATTTGGAATCTGATGAAATCTAGTTTTCCAACCTTAAGGTGGGACTCATTTTCCATTGATGGTGAATTAGTCCTCTCCCAAAATTTTGTTAAATTAGGGACCAATTTGTTAGCACCAAATCTAAGCTTGTCTTCTTATCGGGTTGACGGAGTCAAATCTGCAGAAAATGGATTGTAGGTTGTCTCCAAGCTTGAAATAGGATGTAGTTGACTTGAAATACTTCATTGACTTGTTTACCACCTTTCAACACCTAATTTCTTGATAAATCTGCATACACAAGTCTGAAAACACACATGCAAAAGGGTAAAAATGGTTAAGGGTTAGGTTATAGGGATTTTCCTTAGTCAAATCCCACTTTGGTAATCAAACCCTTAATGAGGAAATGGAATGAAATGAACAAGGAATGATGAATGAACAACATGCAAATGTCCTAAACTCACCAACCTTATTGAAGAAATTTGAAGATATATCAATGGTTGCTCCAAGATACTTGATTGATGCTTGATTGAATGATGAAAAGTGCTCAAATGCTAATTGAATGCTTAGTAAATGAAAAGATTGCTTGAATGAGTTAGGAGATGTAAAATGAGGAGAAAAACACATATTTACACACACTTGTACCTTAGTAACCCCATGATACCTCATCATAGGCTGACATAAGGTAATTTTGAATAAAAACCTAAAAGAAAAATTGAAATATTTTGAATTTTGAGCCAAGAGGGACTCATTCGCCACCCATGGCGAATGGGTCCCACCTTGGACTTGAAAGTGGGTGTCGAGAATTATCTTGCATTTAATGTTTGTCGGGTTTACATTCAAAAACACACTTAATTAAGCCTTATGAGTACATAAAGGGGTCAAATAAAGCATAAGAAAGGTGTAAATAGTGAAATTAAGCCTAGAAAAGTGTGAAATCTTGTTACAAGACTTTACAACACTTCAAAATAGGACTTGATAAGTGATGAAAAGGTGATTTTTTAGGTGATTTTTCTATGGCATAGTACTTCATTTTCTCATTTTCCTCTTTCCCTCTAGGAGTTCTTGCTGGTATTTTTCCCTTGTCAACTTTCTCCATCGGCTTCTCCGATGGCCCCTCAGCAGGTTCCATAAATTCTTCATACAAAAGGTGCAGTAAGTGCATCGACAAATCAAGAGGGAAAATGTCTATTAAATCATGGAAATTCATCATTAGATACATTTGTAGTGTAGTAAAATGTATACCCTTTCATTTTCACACTTGTTTGGGCCCGCCTTGCTTTATTTATGCTTCTTTATGGCTTAATTGGTTCTATTTTATGTCCACAAGCCCTATGAATGACATATTTTTTTGGTTAATCCCAACATTCTCCAATGCATAAATGTTAATTTAATGACTCCATCGGTGTGTCTCTGATTTTTGGGTCGAGACTAAAAGACCACCTAGGGTGTCTTAGTCCCCCAAAGCTCTAAGGACGCTAATTTTGGCATCTCTAGATTGGGCCCCTTTTTGTTGTCTGTGCCCCAAGTTTTTAGGAATTGGGACTAAGACGCCACCTAGGGCATCTTAGTCCTCAAGTCATTTTTGAGATTTAATTTTAATTTTTGGCGATATTTAGCCTCCTTTATTCAATGAATTCATATGTTGGCTTGGTGTGATATAATTTTGAGATATTAAGCATAAATAAGTATAAATACAAGGTTCCTTGATTCATTTCAACCCAATTCTTTTGTGAGATCTTTTATCATAGCATAATTGAGTTCACAAGAGCATTCAAAAGCATATTCATCAAGCATTTGGAGCCATTTTCAGATTCAAGCATCATATCAAAGTGTTTTCTTGCATCATGTGTGTTTTGCCAACATTTGTGATGTAGGGTTTTGATTTAAGCAAGCAATTCAAGCATTATCTATCAAGCATTCAAGATCCATATCCATTGCAACCATTACACACAAGTTTGTATACTTCATAAGGGTTTGGTGAGTTTTAGTATTGCATGTTTTTCATTCATCATTTCCTTCATTATTTCTATTTCATTTCAAGGTTTAATTACCAACAAGGGGTTTGACCAAGGAAAGCCCCCATTCACTAACAAACAAGTTTTTCCCATCTTGCACATTTGTGATTGTAGATCTAAGTCATGGACTTGAAGATCACTTGGAGTGAAAATTTGCATTACAAAGTTGTCATCTTCATGGAAACTCACTTACAGGCCTTATTCGGAAGTTTTAGAACCTTAGATCGAAAGGGAAGCTTGTGCAGACCTTGGAGCTCAGGATCCTATTCAAAGTTTGCAGAAATTCAGAATGAGACTAATACACCATCTTGGGCATCTTAGTCCTCCTAGGCTCAATTTTCAAATATTTTTAGAGATACTGTTCTGATATCTGAAGACTTCGCATTTCCCCTAAAAAACAACAGTGAAACTAATACGCCATCTTCGGCATCTTAGTCCTCCACAACATATTTTGGTAGCCTTTTGCATTTCTAGAATCCTCATGGAATCTCCATATTTCCCAAGTGCACACATACCATCTCCCTATTGCATAATTTAATCATTTGCATCTTTTATTTAGCTTGCATTGTTAGTTTTAGGTCATTTAGCATATCATAGTGTGTTTTCAAACATTTTCTTTTCCAAGCATTTGCTTGGTGGTGAACCCCTTAGAACTTAAGAAACCCTTCTGGGACCCTCCTAATTGAGAATTGGCTCACCTTGAGAGGTTGTTAGTCAATCTGATTAGGACTCTTAGGACATTAGTGAATGGTTGAGTGAGAAAAATGTTATATCCAAAAAAGGTATCCATTTTCCCCCTCATCATTTTGGTGAACCCGATGCTTTTTTTCTTTTCTAATTTGGAGTCTATTAAGTCCTTAGATCTAGGTAGCATTCATTCTTGCATTCGTGAAAGTGAATCTAGGTATCTTGCATCTTGCATTAGTCAAATTGTATTTAGGGTTTCCTATATTTGCATTAGTGAAAAGTGTGTATAGGTTGCATATTTACTTTATTCCATCATATTTCATTTCATTGAAAATTTGAAAAGTGCATTGTTCTTCATCTTCATTGCATTCTTATTGCATTCAAAATTGAAAAATTGCATTCAATTGCTTGTTTCTAGTTACTTTTTCTTGCACTTATTTGCACATTTTTTTGTTTCTGAGCATCAGCATACTGCATAGGCAATCTATAAACACTGTTGACATTCCAAAATTCCCTATTTTTCTGCAAAAAACCTCTGCTAGGACTAAAATGCCCTTCCTGGCATCTTATTCCCTCTTAGGATTTTTGCTTTAGAAATCTCTCTCTACTATTTGTTGTCTATTTCAACCTCTGGAACTTCAGAATCTCATTAGGAGGACCAAGACGCCCTTCCTAGAGTCTTAGTCCCTGTTGACTTTGATTCTCAGGTTTTCATGATCTGAAATTGCTTTTTTTTGCTTTTGTGGGTTGCTTTTTGTTTTCGGTTTCAGTTTCCAGATTTGTTGTTATTCCATCTTCTTTCATTTCAAGTGCATGTGTTCAATCTTGCATCATAGATATGTGCTTTGGAAAATTGTGGATGCCCTTGAAATATTTGGTAGATATTTCCAATTGTGCCTTTGGTAATGACCCTAATTAAATTGAACTCACCCATGCTCACTCAACTCCTAATGCATGTCCTCCTCATGATTTGACATCATTGGAGAAGATGATGACAGCATGAATTAGTTCATAAATGATTGTCTTGATAAACTTGAAGCTAATGCATCCTTCTATCCTTCCATGAAACAACCAAATCCTCCTAGAATACCACCCCTTAATATGTTTTGTTACTTACATCCTGAAATTGATGCGAAAGTTGAACCTAAGTTCCCTACAATAGGTGAACCTATTTCCTCTAAACAAGCAAACACTCAACCCTTTTATGATAACAAAGTAACAAACATTCCAATCAACCTAGAAGAAACATATGGCAAAGGCTTCACCATCTTGAGAAAACAAGGATATGGCACAAGAAGCGAACATGAAATTCATCAACTCTTAGAGCAAAAACCAACCGAAGAAAACATAAAAGGATTAGGATACCAAGATCCCTCTTATAACAAAAAGCCTCCTAAAGAATATCTAAGGCTCTGAAATGATGATACGATGATCTTGGATTCTCCCCTTGACTTGAATATCCTTCTCCCTCAAGAAAAACCAATAGATCATAACAATAAAAAGGATAAAGGTAGGATAATCTCAGAACCTCTTGCCCTAACCCTGGCATCTACAGAATTTGGTGAATCTAGCAAACGAAAAAGACCATATAAATTACAAAAGTTGCAACCTCTCCGTCCACCGCCTGAAAGTGAAAGAAAATTAAAAATCCTTCTCAACCAATGGTTAATATTATTACCACCTATGAACTGACTTGTGCTATATCCTAAAGATGCAAAAGTGACACATTGTGCATATCATCTGATCCTTGGACATAGTAATAATGAGTGTTGTGCATTAAGAGAAATATTGAGCAACTATCACTTTGATGGAAATACTTGCTCTCCAGTGATCACATAACATATTTTCCGCCCCTCTTCATCATGTAATGGTTGTAGAAAACTTTATTCTCACTATTACATGACCTTTCCCATAACCTACCTCAGCCCATTCTTGTCTTGCACTCAGTGGGGACAAGAAGTTGTTGGCCTTGTCCTAGTAAGGCATTTGTTGTTGTCCCTTTGGTTAGTTATCTGCCTTCCGCTTATACATACTGAGATTGGGGAGGTGAATGACTTACTTTAGGTTGACTCGCCTATGCCTTACTAATCCTTTTCATTTTCTTTTTGTTTTCCTGCATGTGTGTAACATGATCCCCCATGTTGTTATGTTTGATGTTTCTCTCTCTATGTGCATTCCTCTATTTATACCTTCATTCTTCTATATGTCGTACACTTTTTTCCTTTTGATCAATATTTTACCTTTGCTTTTCATTTTTGTTTCTTGTGTTTTCCTTCTAGGGATGATGCAAGGCATCGAGACATTCATGTCTCCTTCATGTTGACCCAAAAGATTTTTCATTATCTTTTCTTTGCCTTTCATTTTCCTTTTCATTTTTTTGTGTTTTCCTTTTAGGGATGACACAAGGCATCGAGACACCCTATGTATCTTCCATGTTGACCCAAAATGTTCTCTTTTTGTTTCTTTATTTTCACTCTCTTTGTGTCATTCTTCCAGTTTTGTGTATTTGGGGAATGATGATAGTTCCGTGCTCTCTATCATCATTGCAGCAAAGAACACCGACCCCAAATCCATAGATCCCTTATGTGTTTGGTGTTTTCATTTTGGGGGCAACCCCTTTCTTTTCCTTTTCTCTTGCATGGTGTAGCTTTACTTGGAAACATATGACTTGGCATAGGGCTTTCCAAGTTGGCTCTTATGTCTTCCTTCTTGATTGCATTTTAATTTTTGCTACTTTAAAGTAATTGCTCATAGCATGGTGTTAGAAATTCCTTTAAAGTGGGGGCATACATTGGCATTATTTTGGCATGATTTCACTTGCATTTTTTTTCCTTTTCATGTTCTTTGATGCAATTTTCTTATTTCATACGACGTGTTTTCCTCTTTGTGGTGACATTGGGAGTAATGTCCTTCAAGAGTGTGACCTGTCTCAATATATTATATTCCCCTTATTGGTGATGTGATGCACTGCATCCCTCAAGTGGTGAATCTTTTATCCTTTGATTGGTCCTCTCTTGGAGAGATTAGGAAAAATGTCCCCTAAGAGTAAGACCTCACATGAACTAAGCAAATTCCCTTTGAACATACCTCTTTCTTGTTGCATTTTATTTTCCTTTTTGTCCTTATTAAAGTCATGGAGGTATGGATTTGATATGGATCGCCTTGGGGATCACCTAGTGAACAACTAGCTTCACTAGCTCATGTGAGAATGAATTCATGTCCTTATTAAAGTCATGGAGGTATGGCTTTGATATGGACCACCTTGGGGCTCACCTAGTCAACACCTAGCTTCACTAGCCTGTGTGAGCATGCATTTTTGTCCTTATTAAATTCATGGAGGTATGGCTTTGATATGGTCCCTTGGGGCTCACCTAGTGGACTCCTAGCTCCCACTTGCCCTTGTGAGCATGTGTTTTGTTTGCATAGTGGACAACACATTCCACTTGTAAACTTATTTTTAGACAAATAGCCTAGACCCGATCCACCGCATTGGACAACTAGTCGAAGCTTGATCTATTGCAGTTTTTTCTTTTTTCATTTGCCTTTTTCTTGCCTTTTATAGTGTATGTTTGTGATTTGGTTATGGCTTCATATATCATCCGCAAGCGTGTTCCTTTTTGCTTATGTTGTTTTTTCCATATGATCTTGATCCTGGGGGCTTGGCCACCCTCTTGATTATTGTCATCCTATCTTGCTAACATTTGTACATTTGAACCCCTCTTGATTGTGTGGTTGGCTACTTTAGTGCGAGTTTGAAGCAAGTTCATCCTCTCACTAAAGTGGGGGATAAACATAGTGTAGTAAAATGTATACCCTTGCATTTTCCCCTCTTCCTATTTTTCCTACTTATGGGAGATTTTCCCTCTTTAATAATTTTGAACATCTAGTTAGAAAGGAACAATAGAATTTTTAGGAAAAAACCTTCCACCATTTCACAAGTCCTCCAAAAAATTGAGATCTCCATATCTGAAGTGACCACTTCCACCTTGTATAAGAACAAAAATATGTTAAAAAACTTATCTTGGGATGCTTTTATTCTAAATAACTTGCAACTCATCAAGCTCCCTAGTGCGAGCTCAACCTCAAATAAGATCCATCAAAAAATAGGCATTCTCTAAAATGGATCCCTCCTAGAAATATTAGTAAACCAAATTTTGACGGGGCTTTGCGTGTAATCCTTGGGAATTGGGTATTGCTACAGTTTTGAGAGATTGGCAAGGTGGATTTATTGGAGTTTCTTGTGAAATGATCCCCGATGACACAAATAATGTGGGTGAGTTTAAAGGTTTGAGCCTAGGTTTGAGCTTGGCCAGAAAGCTTTCAATTTCTCATCTTTTCATTAAGGTGGATTCAATGGTTTCTATCTTCGTCCTAAAAAATAGAAGTTTTGGTTCTTGGCATCTGAATTATGTATTATCCTACATCTTGTCCCAGCTGGAATATTTCTCTTATTATCATATTTCACATTGCTATAGGGAAATTAACTATCTTGTAGATGCACTAACCAATAAAGTAATTGATGAAGCGATAGTCAATAAAGAATTCTCGGCCCAGGAGTGTTTCTTGTTTCAAAAATTCTAAGCTTCATTTTCTAGTCCTTTCATTTTAAATCCCACCTTTTTCCATTCCTATTGGTCTTGACTGGTTCTACCCCACTTGGCTTCAACTTCATTTGTCATTGGTTCCATGCTTTGTGCAAAGCTCCTATCGACATGACCATTTTCGAGAACAATTTTTAATTTATTCTTATAGATTTGAGAATTTGTTGGGTTGGAATGTTGATCTGTCTCCAACTCCTCCTTAAGCTGGTTGATGTGATTTGCATAGGTGCTTTTTTTTTATTTCATCCTACTTTACACAGGTTATTTTCCATCGCTCCTTGGAAATTTTGTGACCTAATGTCATATAATTACTTTGTGGTTTGACACCTACCCCTCATTTGTGTCCTTCATAGTGAATTTACTTCACTTTGGGAGACATTCTTGAGGATTTTCAGGTGTCCTTGTAGACTCGACATTTATGGTAAATTTGGCATCTATTGTGGATTTCTCTCTTGGCGGCTGTTAGAATCTTTGCTAAATTTGGCACTTTATCTATCATTTCTTTAGCATGAGAAAAATGTTTATCATATGACTTCTCTTATGTCCACCTGCAAGAAATTATTCTTTCCGACAAACATTAGGGAACTCCAATTTATTGGCTCTATTTTTATTGGAATTACAATAATGATTTCATTGGCTACGGGTTGAAGTAGGCTTTGATTCTTGGCATTTAGTAATTGGTTTGTGGTACTGGCATCACATTTTCTTTTAATGAACCTTGCCACTTCGCTCATGTGTGGTAAATTTGAATCCTAATATGGTTTAATGAACACATGTGTGCCATCTTGTCGACAGTGTTATGGCAGCCAATTTTCTTCATTTATTCATGGCACTCTGATGGTTCTTTCTGCATTCTCCTCCTCAACTTTGTTTTTTTAGTGCTAGATTACAAATTGATAATATGTTTAGGGTGTTCATACCACATAGAATGCATGAAATTTGTGATTCTTCACCTCTTACAAGGGATAAACTTGAATGGAATTTTTCCATTGAATGCAAACAAGTTTTTGAGGCAATTGAAGTCATGCTCGATTATGACTGGATGGAGCTAAATGCTTCAGCTCTACCCCATGAACTTGCTTCGCATTTTATGTCCAATATTATGGATGTTCTATGGTGTGTTGACATGGGTTTATTTCTTGTTGGAACTTATCTGTTACCTCACATTTTTCCGCTTGCCACTTTGCAGCCAACTTTGGAGTCTTATGATATTTTGCAGGGTTCGCATTCAGTTGGGGGTGTCCTCAACAGGAATCATCTTCTCACCAACATACATCTTTCAATGCTATTATGTTCAATGGCTCAAGGTTTAGTGGAGAATTGCACAAGGGAGTTCAATTATCGTTTGCTCAAATTAAGGCCTCACTTTGGTAACTATGTTTGTGATCTTATTCAAAATCTATTTTATGCTATTAGATTTCTCATTCAACATGTGCTAATTAAGCCACATACAAAACCTTTATTTCCGCCTCCTACAGATATTTCCTCATCAGAGGAAAGTGCAACTTGACTTCTCTCTTCTTCTCAGGCATTTTGATACTTCGCCCTTCCTTTGGCTAATTTGTTTCTAGCTCCTTTTTGTTCAAGATTCTTGGCTACATTTTTTGTTCTCCTAACTCTTCTCCAAGTTTTTGGTTCCTTCTTTGTCTACCTAGGTTTTTTTGCAAGGGCTTTGGAGCCCTTGGTTGTTTTGGTTCCACTCTTCTATCTCTCCTTAGCTTCTGCCAACTTCCTCGCCCTGGGCTCCTCTTGACTCGTATCTCCTCAGGCTTCATAATATTGATCTTCGGCTTTGGTTTCTCCTCGACATCTAAGGGTCTCCTTTCATTTGTTTCTCATGGGCCTCCGCTCGATTGTTACTCTACGTTCACCTCCTTGGTGGATCGATCTCTACAAATTTTTGTAACCCTCACTTCATGGAGGGTATCTCTCATGCATCTTTTGAGTTTTGTAATTATGGAGGGTTTTGTTATCGGATATGGGGTTCTATCTTTTTAATTTCCATTTTGTATACACCCCCATTTAAGGATTCACAAATTTTCTCTTCTCCTCTGCTATTGAGCATCGAATTGTATTTTCTTTCCTTTGCTATTAATAAAATTTCAATGGCCTCACCACTTTTATTTAAAAAATAATAATTATGTTTTTAGAGAGATGAATTTAATGATTAAACTATTTTTAATTTTATATAATTATTTCTTGGTAGGTTTGAAATTGATATTTAAATATGATTTTAGATAGATGAATTTGGGGATTGAACTATTTTTAATTTTATATAATTATTTTTTGCTAGGTTTGAAATTGATATTTAAATGTGTTTTTAGATAGATGAATCTAGAAATTAAATTAATTTTAATTTTATATAATTATTTTTTGGTAGGTTTGAAATTGATATTTAAATGTGTTTATATATAATTGAATTTAAAATGTATATGAAAAATAAAATCAATTTTTAATATAAAATAAATTAACTCAAATAAATATTTTTTGACAATTTAAAATTTTCATAAAATGTCATGTGATAGGCATTTATATGAACAAACTATCACAAAATTTTCAAATGACAAGTAGGGGTGGCCGTCAAATTCCAGGCCTGGTCGAAATGATTCTTTGCTTGTTTCATAGATTTATAATTGGTTGTCCAAAGGCCTTTCGGATTTTCTCCAGGCATACACACTTTTTCCAATATTTCCCTATATTCTTCAAATTCCCTTTGAAACTGGGACGACGATTTGTCAATTCCAAGTCAATAGTTCAACACAAACTTGAAGTTGAACAATGGTTCAAAAATGAAGAAACAATATTTGCTAAAGCAGACAAGAGAAATCTGCAGAGTCCTGAGCGAAGAAAGGAAGTATTGTATTCTCATTGTTGTAGCCACATGAAGTGTCAGCCCTTTTAACATTCCAAGTTTTGATTGCTCCTACACAAGCTGGAATTTGATGGCCACCCCTACCTATCACAAAAAAAATTGTGACAATTTGACTATTTAAATACCTTTCATTTGACGTTTTATAAAAAATATAAAGTGTCAAAAAATATTAATTTTTTTTTTTTTTAATAATCTTCTATATTAAACATTATTATTAATTTTATGAATTAGTAGCTAAACAAAAATTAATATATTAGTAATCTATGAAATATTATTTTATAAAATAATTATGTTAGAAACTGCAAAATACCAAATTTTTAAATAAGTAAAATTAAATTGCACATGTAAATATTATTGATAAATAAAAATTGTATATAAAAATAGAATTTATATGTTGACAATGCATATAATATTATTTTAAGAATAATTATATTATAATATAATTTTTCTAAATTAGCAAATTGTAATATTATTTTTTGATTGATTCTTCAAATTGTAAAATTGTAATCACATCTAATTTAATATTTAACGAATAAGTTGCTATAAATTAATTTATTAATTCCATATGTGCAATTACAAAATATCATAAATACATTATACATATCAATTTGAAATTATTTTGTTTGAATTAATTTATTTTACATTACAAAATTGATTTTATTTTTCATATACATTTTAAATTCAATTATCTAAAAGCACATTTAAATATCAATTTCAACAACAAATAATTATTTTTAATGATTTTGAAATGGCTCTCCCACTCTCTACAAACAGCTATCTCTATTGGTTCTCCCTTACATTCTACAATTGATTTGTCATTGTCTTCGTTCTGATTTTCCTCCCTTAGGGTTTGGGTTGTTGCACATGGAGGACCCCCTTTCATGTCCTACTTTTCAGTCCTTTGCTAAAGTGGTTGGGTCTAGAGGTAAAACCCCTTCTTCTTCTCTGCCCTCTTTTAAGGGTAAACCCTTATGATGTTCTTCTGCTCCTATTTTTTGTGGGTAGGAGGTGTTGGATAAATAAGAATATTTCTCTCATTATGCTTTTATTTGTAGATTTAATGGTTTATGGCCCTCCCTCCCAAATTTGCACAATTGGGTTTTGGAGTCTTGGAGGCCTATTGTTGAAGATAGGATTGAACTCTATCCTTCAACTAGGGGTTTTCTTTTGGTTGCCTTTCAATTTGAGGAGGATAGGGCTCAGGTGTTGGAAGGGGGTGTTTAGTTGTGGGGGAAGCACTCGCTTTCTCTCCGGCCTTGGTTCCCTTCTTTCAACCCTCTTTCTAAATCTATTAGTGTTGTTCCTACCTGGGTCAAACTTCCTCGCTTGCCCCTTCAATTTTGGACTCCTTCTTGCTTTGAGTCCATTGGAAATGCTATTGGTAGGTATATTATGGATGATTCATCTTCTCTTATCTATGATCATCCTACTTTCGTCCACATTCTTGTGGATGTCGATACCTTAAAATATTTACCTGGGGAGGTCATTTTGATGGTGGGGGCTAGACCATGGTCTCATATTCTTGATTATGAAGGACTTCCTTTCCGTTGTAGGAGATGCTTTTCTATAGGTCATTTGGCTGTTGATTGTCAGAAATCTCATCGGAGTTATACTACTTGGTGGAAAGATGCTCTTCGTGAGTATCTTACTGTGGGAGAATCTTTGGATGATGATTCTGGGGATGATTTTGGGGGTGATATCTTGGCCCCTAAATTCATTGGCTTCTTCTGTTGATGGTTCATAGCTTCCTTCTATTGTTGTTGGGGCTTCTAGTTTTGTTGTTGTTGCTGGTGTCGTTGGTCCATTTGCAGCTGTTACTAATGTGGTTGGTTTGCCTACTTTTGTTGCTGCGACTAGCAAGGTTGTTGTTGTTGCTACTAATTATTCTACTAATGGTGTTGTGACTGCAAGTTTATCTACAGCTCCTGTTGTTGTTGTTGGTTGTGGGAATGACATTCTAGGTACTTTGGTGGCTTGTCCCTCGTCCTCCCATTGCTCTAATCCTTCATAGAATGATCTTTCTTGGATGGTTGTGCAAAGAAGGAAGAGAGGTCTTCCTAAGCATAATCAATCCTCTCAATCTCTTGTTAATTTTGTTTGTGGTGGTCGGACAACTGCACATGTGGTTTAGCTCTACTGGGGCTTGTTGTTGTTTGGCTGCTGGTATTCTTTGTTGATCTTTTGAGCAACTATCTGTATCTTTTGTTGTTTTTGGGATGTTGTTGGCTGTCTAGTGTTGTATCTTTTGAGTAGAATTTTGTGCCTATAGCTGTAAATGGTTTCGGGTCCCTTCAAAACCTTTTTTTCCCTTATAATCAAAACAACAAATAATTATATAAAATTAAAAATAGTTCAACCCTTAAATTTATTTATCTAAAATCACATTTAAACATCAATTTAAAATCTAGCAAAAAATAATTATATAAAATTAAAAATAATCTAATCCTTAAATTCATCTATTTAAAAACATATTTAAATATCAATTTCAAACCTAAATAGAAATAATTATAAAAAAAAATCCTTAATAGAACATGAAATATTTTTTTATTATCTAAAGAAAATATTAATAATATTATATTTTGTTTAAATGTTATTGTAATATGGTTGAATACTCCATATTGACATTTCATAAAGAGGGTTTGGCATTTATTTGTTTAATCAATGAATTGTTTCCCCACTACTCTTATACCCTACTATCTTTATCTCTCTCACACTAGTTCTTTTGTTTTCATTCATACTCCTCACATGCAGAAGCCTATCAACTTCATTTAACATGTACTAGAAACCCCAATTGTCAGCTTCGTAAATAAAAATAGTCATCATAAATAAAAATAAAAAATCATTTATAAAAGCCAAATAAAATTTTAGAGGAATTCAAAAACATACAAATGCTCACCAATAAAACTGGAAGCTCTTGATTCACCTGTAAAACAATAAAAATAAAAAATCATTTATAAAATGGATTAATTATTCATAACCCTAATCTTCACAGGGTTTGAATGGAGGATAACTGTCATCTACGGGTGCCTGTGGAAGTGGGGGTTTTTTCTGGGCCAAGATTAGGAAGGGCTTCTCAAGGGAAATCCTCAGGTCTCTGAATCGATGGTGTTGGTAATAGTAAAAATGTTGAATGGGGCAATCAAACCGTGGATGCTTTGCAGAGAACAAGCCACAATGGGGACGGTGAAAGGCGGGATGGTGGTGCTGGGAAGGGGCAAAGTGACCAGAGGATTGGTTTGGCGGGTGTGCTCAACAAAGGGGGCGTCAGAACTGAAGGACCCAAGTTACCTACGCTCGGGAGGCACAAAACTGAAGCAACAACCCTTTTCTCACAAAGCCATAGGGATGAGGTTTGGCATTTTGGGCAGAGGTCCTTAGAATGGAAAATAGGGGATTGCTCAAAACACAAAGAACGCAGTGACAAGCAAGGCTTCAGAGTGAAGGTTGGGGGAAGTCAAGCAGGGGAGGCTCAACACTAGGCAACAGGGAATATGTCTAATGAAGTGAAGGCCAACAAACCGTTTGTTTCCTTGCAGGAAGAGCTTGAAGAAGAGGTAATGCATAATGTTAAAGTGTTTTCACATTTAGGGTTGATAGGATGATTCATGGGTTTTTGGCCCCATCTATGTGATTTACATAAATGGATCTCTGAGCACTAGGAACCTATTGTAGATGGTTGTATCCAAATCTACCCGGCTACCAAAGGATTTTTTATTTTGGTTTTTGAAATGGTGGTTGATAGAAATAAAATTGTGTGATTACTTATGGAGCTAGGAGGAGAAATTTTCTTTGTCCTTGAAGCCTTGGCATCCATCTTTCAACCCTATAACAAAGACTTTTGATAAAGATTCGTTGTGGGTAAGACTCTCAAACTTACCTCTTCATTTCTAGTTTGAGTCCTGCTTAGAGGCTATACGAAATTATTTAGGGGATTTTTTATGGTTGATGAAGGTTCTTCAAATCTTTTGCACTCCACCTATGCCCAGATTTTGGTGGAGATGGAAGTCTCAAAGGCACTACCAGAAGAGGTCTCAATTAAAACCTCCAAAGGATGTTGGGTACAACCCTTGGATTATGAAGGGGTACATTTTTTATGCAGGAGATGCTTTCAGACTGTCCATATTGTTGCACAATGTGTAAAACCCTGATGGTCCAAACCAACGACATGGTGGCAGGATGTCTCATACAGACATTATGCAGTAGAGAAACAAAGTGAGGGTAAGGGAAAGTAGGATAAGAATAGTCCTCAGGTGAGGGGAAACACAGAACTACCTCAGTCAAATAGGGGTTCAGAACAACTATGGGAATCAAGTCATGCTGAGATACCTATCTCAAATGGTGTTGAGGTAGGGAGAGCTATAGAAGTTGAAGTAGAGATAAACCTTCATGGTTCTAAAACTCCAGAATGTAGAGAGAAATCAGGCCCAACGAAGGTGTAGGAAAAAGGGGAGAGTTTTGGAGAGGAAGAAGGTCATAATAGGCAAGAAATGGTTGAATATTCATGGGCACACAATGATGCATCCGAGGCATGGAGGAAGGAGGAGGTAGAAATGGAGGAAGGTGGGATTACTGTGAAAGGTAAATCTTTGGACTGGAAAAAGCAGGTTGCAAAGGTGGAGGATGGCTGGCAAATCATTAAGGGGAGGAAAGACAAGAATTTCAAAAAGAGAAGTTTCGCTATGGTCCTCTAGTCTCAGACCAAGAAAAGACCAAGTTGAATGTCAAAATTATAGACTTGTTAATAGGCCTTTATTGAGGGTCTTATGGTTGTAAAGGTTTCTCTATGGTGTCTGTTGTTCTTCTTTACTAGGGGTGGATTCCACCGTTTGGATCCTTTTGTGGCTAGACCCAAGTGAATCTTTGGTAATTTCTTTTTAAATTTTAATAAAATAAAAAAACTCTCTATTACTGATCAAACAAAAAAAATCATTTATAAAAGCAAAAATAAAATTTCAAAGGAATTCAAAAACATACAAATGCTCACCAATAAAATTGGAAGCTCTCCAATCACTTGTAAAACACATAAATTTTGTATCTTGAAAAAAACAAAAAAAATCTTGTTATTTTATTATCATATATTATTACTCATATATTAGTAAAATAATGTAAAATTAGAAAATAGTAATAATTAGTAATAAATCTAAAAATCATAAATTTATTAAGAAATTTCTAAATTCATATTTTAAAATAAATCTTTTTAAAAATATGTAAAAAGTTAAAAAACAATTATATTCTATTTTGAAAAGATTTTCAATTTAAAGTGTCTAAATTTATATTAAAAATAATCAAAATCTTAAATTTATTGTTAAAAATATTTTAAAAATTAGAAAGAATCATATTCCCTATTTGAAAAGATTTTAAATAAATTTATATTTTTATAATAAACATTATATATAATGTTGTTTATAATAATTTTTTACGGTTTAATAATAATTTAAGGTGTCACACATACGGTTATATAAAAATATAGCAAGTCAACTTATACAATCTAATAAATTTTAAAGTTGTAATATACGGTCTAAAATGCAAAAAAGGACCAAATAGAACATCAAATTTTAGGCCTGCTTTGCAGATGCCATTTTTGTATATTATACATTTGAAACATCTCATTAAAAAATCTTCCACAAAAGGTCTTGTGCATCATCTTGAGAGCTTCATATTTTTAACAGAAAATCTTGGAAAGTAGATTACCATTGTGAACCATCTATAGAAGATGGCAATCCCTCCTATTAGAATGAAGGCCCACTCAAGTGTCCATGCCATCCTTGAGAGTATACTATGCTTGATGAGTAAATCAGGCACTAGCAATATATACTAATAAAATTGTAGAATGGTCAAGAAAGGGATGCAAATTGTGACCACTAGTCCTATAGCTAAGCTTAAGACTGATCTTGCAATCACATATTTTGGGTGACAAACATGAGCCACAAACCATGATTCCACTATCTCACCTTCAAACTTCTGCCACGAGCTTTCTTCACTTTTGTTACTCTTATCCCACTAAACTACACAAATCCTATGTGAGAGCATATCGCGAATTGTTCTACCCGCTAAAATTGCATAGATTGTAAATAAAACCATGAATATATTTGATAGCATTATAACCCCATTAGTTACTAATCAGTAAATATGATATTTGTAATTAGATTTTTTTTGTGGTAGACATAGTCCAAATAGTAAAACTCAGTGGCAATTAAACTAAGCACCAAGGTTGCAAGTGTGCGCCAATCAGTTGCAGCTCCAACACGAGCCATCATTGGCAAGAAATAGCCAATTGACATGTAACGCCCCACCACGCAAACCCCAAAGGACAACAAGTTCACTAACAACAATATCACAATTTCATTTTTTAAAGTAAAAACTAACATAAGATGCACATTAACATACAACACTTGTAAAGCAATTATACATATACATTATCCAACCACGTCCTCTAGGGTACACATGACTGCATTACGTAACATAAACCCATATCCCATAATGATGATTACCACATTACAAGATTACATTACAAAACCATTATATAGAATGATAATACAAAGTTCATACTTCCATTATATTACATCAATGATAACATCCATAAATGAACACATGATATAGTCAAGAATATATGCATACATTACATTAATTAAAGAGTTTACATCGTTACAAGATTACAAATGCACAACAGTGCTTCCCAACACAAAGTGGGAATGATACATCAATAACAAGAGTAATACTGAAATGAGCATGATACAATTGAAATGTGGTGGAGCTCTAGATTCTTTGTATTAGTACCAACTTCGTGCTTCACAAACTCTGTCTGGGAACCCAATGGGGTGCATAGCATGCTCCACCTGACCACATGGACCCTTAGGCCCAACCCCCGTGCTAGGAGATGACAAGAAAGACCCACGACATAGAACAGTCAAGAAGAAAGGCTACAAGACTCCACAAAAAAAAGAGAAACAATATACATAACTAAGAACTGCATAAAAAATGTCTGCTTCCAGAGGCTCACAAAGGCAAGGGAACCATAACAAGGATAATATAGGAAGAGTGTCATCACATGGCCCTAGCATGGGTTACCCTAGCTACCTCTCACTAGGCATCGGCCTCCATCTATGGTTACCTTGGCTGCCTCTCACTAGGCGTCGGCCCCATAGGGTGACACATGTGGGACCACTAACCTTTCATGAGGACAAGGTAGTGATCTTGCCAACCATGCCTTCTCGGCCCACCCATAGTTTGTGAAAGCACTAAAGGCATGGGTGAGGCATCTTACTTATCTTATTTAGTGTGTACCTACCCAAACCCACTACTTAATTTTATTAGGTTATCACTTATTAAACAAACTCTTCCATGGTTTACCCAAGCTGCCCCTTTGTACGTCGACCCCCATGAAGAGCCACTCTCCCTAGTAGCATCAAAATAATTCTCACGACACCAAGGGTTGTACCAATTCACATAAAACACTAAAACCACAAAAAAACCAAGTGCATATGCGAGGCATGAACCTTCTTGCCCAAAAGCCACATCAAAAGTCAACACCATGGTACAAGTAACACCCACAAGGGCTCAAAATCAGAAATAAGATCAAATAAATCACAAAGGTCTAACCACAGAAATCCAACATAAATCAAGTTTCCCCCCATTGCCTTTGGAAGCCTTTTAAATCAACTACCCATAAACGCCCAACTGAGAGCAAATCAAATAGTTTGGGTTTCCAACATTCTCAAAACATAACCACAAAAAGTCATCACATAATGTCCCTTAATTCAAAAATTCAATACAAGAAAAGACAAACTTTAGGGAACCATAAAACAAAATCAATCTTTTAGATTCTTTAATACATTCCAAAGCAATAAATTTAAAAGAACATTGTAAATCATCACAACATCCTATTTACACATTTTCTGTGAAAAATCATTTCAATAATCAAAGAACTATATAATCATATTCTATAATAATGAAATGTGTGATTTAACATAAACAAATTGATTTTTAATTATAATTCCTAATATATAGATTTACATGCACACAGGTATATATATATAGACCATCATAGCTGATTTTATATATATATAGATATATATAAATATATATTTATAAACATATTTAAATTTAAGTTACTGCTATAAGAAAACAAAATTATAATTTTTTCCTTTGCATTTACTGGCTATTTCAAAATAGCGCATGGAATCCATAATAAAACGCAGCATAGAAAACCTAGCCCCATATATATAACATAGTCGAATGCTCCACTAAGCGTTGGGTGCTACCAAGGCTACCATGACAGCCAAACTCCACGTGGTGATCTGCACTACAGCTAGGGCCGCTTGCATAGTGCATGTCTATAAAATGCCTAAATCATACTCTACTCCTCTTAATAGGGATCAAACCACCTAAAGATAGCATTGATTCATTCCTCAATGAAATTTCATTGCATAAAACATAAAAGGCAGCATACTATGAACACATATTTAGGCAACATGAAATCATAGTAAAAAAAATCAAACCTTAATCTAATGCTTATCCATGCACTGGAATTCATGGCGAATGGCTTTCCAAATCTAAATTCATAAAGCCAACAGTGATTTTATTTCAACGAATCAAAAGATTATAAAGCTAATATCGATGCCTAGTATGATTCCAACCAATGCAAACTATCCTGGAACATACAATCAAGTATATTTTGAGGCTTAGGGAGCAACAAAGTTGTGTTGGAGAAAGGGGTCGATTATTTCATCTTTCAATATGTTGTTAACAACAGTAAATCCAAATGGATGGAGTGATTCCAGATTCAAACATATGCTTATGTATAAGCATTAATCGACTTTTATTCCCTTTAAGAGGATGGGTCCAGACAAGACAAGAGATGACATCATGTAATTGTAAGTAACAACTATAGTGCATGAAATCGAATAGAATCAAAAGCTTACAAGGATTTTCTTGGGTAATAATTATAAGTATGGAATTGATCACAACATGAGGCTTAAAGTAATGATGGTTGCACTGAAAGAGAGAATGTGCCCTCTAATATAATTCTTTTTATAGAGCTATGTAGCAGGAAAGAATCGCCTACTCTATGAACAAGTGATGGTTGGAAAGCAACAATTATTGGATATGCTAAATGAAAAAAATCTGAAGTATAGACTTGCACAAAACAAATAGCAATCATTTTCACCAACACAAAATGGTGATTAATTGTAGTAATAGATGAAATGAAAAAAAGAAGACGCCAACCTAGATTCTATGCTGAAGATGGAGATTGTGAGCTAAGTCGATCCCTCTTTCACAGTCCCAAAATCCATCCTTCGTTCTCCAAAAATCCACTTCTTTAAAATTCTAAGAGTTGTATTATTTTTATTTTTATTTGACCAAAGAATAATTGCAAAGCCCAAAAAATTCTTGTTAAGAAACAAAACAACTTTCTTCCCCCGATTTCCATTAAGAAGTTATTTGTTTTCTGCAAATAAAAATCAAATGCTAAATCATTAAAAACTCAAAAATTGGCAAGTTGCCCTCTAATCCCCAGTTCAAGGCTATGCATGCACTTGCATTCAAAATGTTTCCTCGATTCAAATTCTTTTAATTACCTTTTCGTAATTTAACATTATCACTTAATTTCCATTTTAATATCCCAATTTAATATTTGTTTTAAACAACATTATCCACTACCTTTGAAATTAAAATAAACATTATTAATAAATGCAATAATATTCCATTACGTTACATTAAAATATTCATCATTAATAAAAGTAATAATATATAATTATCAAATCATTATAACTTAGTTAATTTAATAATTAATTAATGACATCTACATAATAATTTAATTAATCAACACAACACTTACAAACGTCGTTTAACTAAAACAATTAATTGAATGACATTTATAAACTTAACACAATGAACTATCAACTATATCAAATAATTAAAACAACATTAATTAGACAATTAAAATTAAACAACTCAAAACAACACAATACCTAAACGGGAATGGGGTTGCAAACAGACCACATCATCAAACACAATGACGAGGTGACGGACTAGGTACTCATCCTCATCGAGGATGACGAATAGGGTGGGGGAATTTCTTGTCAACTCCATTTTCCACATCATTCCCATTGGGCTTGTAAGATACACTTAAACCTGACAGTGCAGGTGGAGTCGATGCCTGGTACCTACAACCTACATCAAACCATATGTTGAGCAACATATATATCCAATAACAAACACACTATGAGAGGAAGTCACAACGTAGCAGGGCGCTCATGAATGAGTGATGCTACATCATCCCTCTCACCAAGATTTCAAATAGTAAACATGTCATAAATCAATTACTTAATCAAATGCATAACAAGCATAGCACTATGTCTATATGATAAATATAACCAATTTAATCCAAACACAACATCAAACTCCATATATCATCATAACATAACATCAGTAAAGAGTGTCATAAGCATCCAAGTCCACTAAACAATCAACCAACCAAATTGAAATGGTGAAACAACCACCAACACAGTCTCAAGGTACACAACATAACATAAAAAGTATCAGTACACTGACAGTAACATGAGAGGCATTACATCCTTCCCCCCTAGAACTTGGCTTACTATTGGAAGCCTATGAAAAAATAAGGAAAGGACTTTCTAATGCAGGATGCATCCTCCCATGTTGTCGAAGTCTCATCATTTGGGTCCCATTGGACCCGCAACTACTCAATTTCTCTACCCCTGAGAGCGAGCCTCCTGTGCTGAAGAATGGCCACGGGCTCAAGTGCTAGTTGCCCATCCTCTACCTGTAATGCATTCCAATCAAGCACATGAGATATATTGGGATAATAAGGCCTAAGTATAGAAACGTGAAACACATCATGTATGTGTGATATACTAGGCGGAAAAGCTAGGCGATAAACAATGGGACCAATTTTCTCCAACACCTCAAACGGTCCCACAAAACAAGGCGTGAGCTTAGAGTCTTTCCCATAATGGATTGGACTCTTTCCTAGACGCACTCGTACAAAAACTGGATCACCCACTGAAAACTGACGGTTGACCCTATACGCATCTGCATATTTCTTTTGCCTGTCCTGCGCTGCTACCGAGTGGTCTCTAATGTGAGCTACCTATTGCTCCATATGCTCAAGCATTTAAGGTCCAAGCAGAACTCTATCCTCAAGACAGTCCCAACTCAACAGGGTCCGACAAGGACAGCCATTTAACGCCTGAAAGGGAGACATACCAATCGAGCTATGATATCCATTATTGTATGCAAACTCCACCAAATGCAAATAGTCCTCCCAACGTGACTGTTGATCCATTATGTACATTCAGAGCATGTCCTCGAGAACTTGGTCAACCCTCTCAGTTTTTCCATCTGTCTCTGGATGGTATGTAGAACAGAAGTTCAGCTAGGTCCCTAAGGCATGCTGCAAGGATGTCCATAATGTAGAAGTGAAAACTAGATCTCTATCAGAAATAATCCTTTGAGGAATTTCGTGCCATCTAACAATGTCCTCCATGAATACTCTAGCTATAGAAGAAGCAGTATAAGATGATCGAACAGGGGAAATGTGTGCCACCTTGGTCAACCTATCAACAGTGACCATGATAGCATCATGTCAACAAGAAGACATGGGCAACCCAACAATAAAGGCCACCGATATGATATCCCATTTCCATTCAAGAACCAGACGGGGCTGTAAAAGGCCTTCAGGATGTTGGTTTCTGCCTAACTCTCTAACACTCCAAACATCTTGCCACAAAGTCTACAATGTCTCTCTTCATTCCATCCCATAAATATAGCTAACGAAGGTTTGCATACATCTTCTTGACTCCCGGTTGAGCAAAATAGGGAGCCCGATGTGCCTCAATCATGATTAGGGTACAAAGACCCTCAGTAGGAGGTACATACATGTGACCCAAATACCGCATAAGGCCATCAATTTCCAGTGGATAACCAACAAAATTTCACTCCAAAGCTCTATTTGACTCAATTTCTAACTTCACTTCCTAATACTAGCCATCTATGGGAAGTGCTACGAGTATCTGACTCCTCAAGTCCACACCAAGAGTCACTGCAGCTAACTCATGTCTCCACCAACTCAGAGCATCCACCACTATGTTTTCCTTGCCTTGTATGTACTTAACCTTGAAATCATATTCACAAAGAAATTTCATCCATCTCCTTTGCCTGGCATTCAAGTTTGGCTATGTAAATATATACTGCAAGCTGCGATGATCACTATGCAACTCAAACCGATGCCCCAATAGAAAGTGCCTCCATCTCAAAAGAGCATGCACAATGGCAACTAACTCCAAATCATGCATGGGTTAATTCAACTCATGATCCTTGAGCTTGCGAGACTCATAGGAAATCACGCAACCTTCTTTCATCAAAACGACTCCTAAACCCTCTAAGGACACATTCGTACACACCACAAAATCCCCAATAGGATTAGGGACTACTAGGATAGGTGCACTAGTCAACTTCTCCTTAAGGGTCTAAAAAGTTGACTGGCACTGCTATGACCAAAAAAAATTCTTCCCTTTCCTCTGAAGAGAAGTGATAGGATGTGCAATGCTCAAGAAGCCTTGAATGAATCGCCAATAGTAGCCCGCCAATCCCATAAAACCGCAAATTTTAGGAACATTCGTGGGTGCAAGCCAATCAACAATGGCTTAGATCTTTGAAGGATCCACAATGATACCTTCACCAAAGATAACGTGGCCCAAGTATTTCACTTCCGTCTTAAAGAACTCACACTTTGCCAAATTTGCATACAACTAATTGTCTCTCAAACACTACAACACCTATCTCAAATTCTCCTCATGTTCCTCCATAGTTTTTGAATAGATTAGGATATCATTGAGGAACACAAGAAAAAATCAATCCAACTAGGTATAGAAGACTCCATTCATCGAACTCATGAAAACTGATGGTGCATTTGTCAACCCAAATGACATAACAATGAATTCATAATGCCCGTAACGAGTGTGAAATGCAGTTTTGTGTATATTTTCTTTGGCTATCCACAATTGATGGTATCCTGACTTGAGATCATTTTTTGAGAATACCTTATCCCCCTTTATCTGATCAAATAGATCTTGGTTCTTCATCGTCACCTTGTTTATCTTTTTGTAATCAATGCACAAATGAAGGGAACCGTCCTTCTTCATGAATATCACTGGTGCTCCCTAGGGGGAAACACTAGGATGAATGAACCTTTTCTCTAATAACTCCTTCAATTGCAAGTGGAGCTCCTGAATTTCCTATGTTTTCATCTGATATGGAGCTCGAGATATAGGTTCAACTTTGGGTACAAGATCAATTTTGAAGTTGATGTCACGCTTAGGTGGCATCCCTCAAATTTCACTAGGAAAGATGTTTGCAAAATCCTTAAGGAGAGGATAGTCATCCAGTGAAACCTTCGACTCTCTCCCAAATCCAAGCCATTGACCAACTCAACAAACAGCTAACAACCCTGACAAAAACACCTCTTCAATTGCATAGTAGAAATCATTTGTAATGAGATGGGTCTCTATATGCCAACAATCTCAACCTCATTACTCGAATCATCTACACATTGCATAGACTTACGGCAATAATCTATCATTGCTCGGTGAGCACTCAGCAAATCCATACCTAAAACAACATCATAGGATCCAAGAGGTAGGATTTGGAGATCCATCATAGTCACAAGTGACCCAATTCCTAATCTACAATCCTGAACTAGTGATTCTACTACTACCTTTGCCCCAGAGGCTAATTCAATCTACCACTTAACACCTTGCCTTGTTGCCACTAGTCTACAGTGCTCTACTGCAGAAGGAGAAATAAACGAATCTAAAGCACCAGAATCAAAGAGAATAGAAATACTAGTGCCCTATAACACACCTGATGCCTCAACCATGGTGCCCTGATGATTAGCTTGACGGTTGTCAACTGCCACGAATACTTAGTGTGATATTCCCACCTTGCTCACCGTCGGCTTGGAAGCGGTTGGCCTTTGACTAAAATGTGTAGAGTTCCACTATGAACATTGTCTATCAATATGACCCTGTTGACCACAGGAGAAACAACCTGTGCCCTAGCCAAAACCTTTGCCATCGAACGGTGCATTAGACCGCTGAAAACTGCCTTGATTGGGTGCAGACTGTGTACTCTATGTAGGCTGCTCAAAACGGTCACGCCGATTTCATTACCAATTCTGATTCTTTCTGGACTGAGATCTGCCACTCTACTGAGACTAAGAATTGTTGTGCTTAGGCTGCGATTGTTGTTGTTGTTGTTGACCACCCTTAGAGGGTGCATGATGATTCCTGGATGAGCTTGCAGCTTGACGCTGCCCACCTCAAGAACCAAATCCAAATGCAAGTACAATGTCAATCTGAACACCTGTGTGGCCTCCTAAATCCATGGCCAAGTTTTCCTCCACAAGACGAGCCTTCTCAATAACTACCTCCATGGTCTTCAGCTCAGAGACCCATACTCTGCCACTGATTCAGGCAATTAAGCCCCCAAAAAAGTGATGTACTAGCATCGCCTCATCATTACCAATTCCCACATACTGCTTGAGTTCATAGAACTGGCACTTGTACTACTCTACGTACATTGCCATTTCTCTCAATTCATGGAATTCATCTACCTAACACTGTCTCCAATGGTCATAAAGGAAATGGACCATGAATCTCTCCATAAATAACTCCCAAGTCACTAAACCAATGTCTAGGTGTAGTTTCTGCTCTTCTACTTGCCACCATGTGGATGCAAATCCTCTGAGGTGCATGATGGTGCACCTAGCCTTAGTATTGTTTCCATAAGGATGCATAGTAAAGCATCGATCCAGATCAATCGGCCATGTTTTTGCCTCCATTCCTCCACCAATACCATCAAATGTGTGAGGATGTGCTCTGATAGGGTCTCTCATCTGACCCGCTACTATGGCATCCTACATTGCTGCTATGTCTCTCCTCCTCAATGATCTCTCTCTCTCCTTGACCACCCACTGCTCCTCCTCCTACCTAGGGCACAAGCGGCCAAGAATCTCCTCTAGCAACTGTCTCAAATGCACTCCCTTTAATCCCGATTGCTCGGGATTTTTGCCTCCGCCTGTCGAGTTGTTTTGGGAACTCTGACATTCCTCATGTTCACAACCATGGGAGCTTTGAGACGACGAGCTCTGGTGGTTGGCTTTGCGGCCACCACCTTGGCCTCCTCCATGGCCACAACCCCTACCCCTAGGCATGTTCCTGCACAACATTGGAGGGGAACATGTAAGTTCAAGAGTTAAGCACAAGGTTAACATAATGGGCTCATTCTACCTAAAGTACCTAGTGTTTGATAACCTAGCTCTGATACCAAGTTGTAATGCCCCACCACGCAAACCCCAAAGGACAAGTTCACTAACAACAATAGCACAATTCTTTTTTAAATTAAAAACTAACATAAGATGCACATTAACATATTGTTGTTCCGGTAGCAAGCACACTATTAGGGAATGGGGACTGCCTCTTTCTTTGTTAGTCATGCCATTTCTATTTTGTGTGCCCCTATTTTGAGTCCTAAGTAGTCAAAGAGCCCTAGAGTCACCATCTTAGGTTGACCAAGTTTCACCACTCTCAAAATTTGCAAGGCTCTGGCCTCGGCAAAATTTTCTTGGCAGTTTTCCTTTGAACTTTGAAACTATCATCTTCCAAGTCATGCAGGTCCGCCTCTGCGGGCCGCTTTATGCAAAACTCTGCGTTGTCTTCTTCATTTCAAATGGCTAGCTTAGCACATATGTCTGTTGTGTGGGATCCACAACTTCCTTCACTAATTTCCATTGTTGACTTGTCAAACGGCCAACTCTCAAGTGTTGTCCGTGTTGCGGACCCCACCATTCCCACTGCCATCTTTTTGAAATGCGTGCTCACCAACCTCAACCACCTTTGTACCCGCATTAATGGTGGGAATTAAATGATGAGAATTCTATAAATAGCCAAATTTGACAAGTCATTTTCACCATCAACTTGTTGAAGACTTGATCGCTTACACCTTCACGCCTCCTAATCTTTTCGGCCATTTGAGGCCATTGTTTGTAAATTCTTGCTACTCCATCGGAGTCTCGGCTAAATAGCTTTCCAAGACTCAATTTGTCACATTTTCTTCCACTGTTTGTAAAAGTTATTAAGAATTCTGGGTGAGGGAAACTTAAAACTAGTTAGATATTCAAACAGAACAAACAGAGTCTAAAAATTGAAAAATCCCTCAAAATTGGCCCTAGGAGATCATGCAAAACTCTCGCCTCCTGCAGCTATTCTTGAACCAGGGTAACCATTCCCTTGCAGCCCGCATAATTCCAACTTCCATGACTTACCATTTAACAATAAACTTCAAAGCAAATGATGGTCATCCTGCTCAGGCCCACTCATAAGAGTGGACACCCTTCCCTTGTCGTCCCTTTTTAAACTTAGCAAAATTCATGCCCATATTTGACTAATAATCTCCATCGTGTCTGCTAAGATATAGGCCCAACCCCACCACTTTCATCTAGTCAATTACAAACCAATAACTTGATGCCAAGGCTCCCAACGGACCCAACCATGTGGGTCACACTTGGCAGACCTCTGTCCCACCTCTACCGATCTGAACAGTTAACCTCCAACTCCTTTCCGCATCTCTTGGCCCATGCCTGATTGAAAAAAATGAACTTCAGAGACAAAAGAGGTGTCATCTTTCCCCGGCGCAGAGCCCACACTATGGGATGCCACCTGCGAGACGTCGCTATGCCAGTGTCATTTCAAACAACAAAGCCTAAAACGGCCAAGATAGCTCCTGCTCCCACATGCCTTAGGTCCGCGTGCCCGAATGATGAGCTTAACACCTCTAGAGCCTCAAAATTGACTTGACCCATGTGCTAAAATTATTTAACCAACTGATGGACCCCACCTCATGACCGACATTCCAATGTGGGAAGAACCATGTGGGTCATCGTGCCCTGATTGCCATTCGTTTGCAGCTACTTTCAAAATAGCTACCAGCCCAGGGAAGTCCATGCCCCTGGGCCCACATTGTCATAATTCCCTCAAACGAAAGGATAAAGGTGATCTGAAAGAAATGTTAGGATCCTTGAATGATGGACAACATCTATCAAATGTTGTTTTCAGGATTTTTCTAACATTTCTAAGTTTTACACTTAAATAACATGCTTATCACCCCTTTGATTGTAGGATATATTAAACTAGTATGGACCCCTGAGGCTCATATAGAAAGAAAGGGAGAGAAGCAGCCAAATCACCAAGGGGGAAGAAGATAAAGATCAAATGAAGCAGCAAATTGTGTTGGGTAGATCACAAAAGGCTCACGCATAGATAGGGTCTCAGATACTAACCTGGAACATATAGACCTTGATGAATTCAAGCAGAGGGTCATTGTCAACCCTACCACAGAGAATTCCAAGAGGATTATAAGGAGTGGGTTGGCCAAGGAAGCTAGTTTCCTGCCTGCTCTCATAGCCTCGAATTAGTAATGGCCTACAAAGAGGCATATTAGGAAAGCACCAAAAGAATAGTGGATAGGGATGGCAACATACTGGCTGATTTGTTTGTTAATTCTATTGGGAAGACTTCCATATACCCACCTTTGATGAAATGGAAGAAACGACCAAGGAGTATGTTGAGATAACATGGAAGGCCAACCCCCTCAAGTGCAAGAAACTGATTAATCAATATTGGTTGAAGGAGAAGAGGGGCAACGCAAACAAAGTATCCCAGGAGCTCTTGAGGAGCGATTTCTATGAGGATTACCATGATCTGGTGACCTTAATAAGAAAATTTATGGGCCTTCTAATTGCAGCATTCTTCCAGGAGTGGATGCTCTATTTCATAGAATAAATCATTAGGGGAAAGACTAAATTCTATTGGGTAGGAATGATTAGCAACTGCCTACACGAGTAGTTTGCAGCAGCAAAGAAGACCTCGCAATTCTATATGACCTCGTATTTGGTCTATCTACTAGCTGACCATGCTCAATATAGAGGTATGTTTGTAGCACCAAGCCAAACTCCAGGAAGAGAATTGAATATATGATAGATATCCCCAGATTCAATTCGGAAACTTCAAAAGGTACTACTACAGAGTCATTGATGCCTTCATCAGGCACATAATCAGATTACTTGGAGGAGACTTTGAAAGGAGAGTCACTCACAATGCCAATGCCATCATCCACCGGTTTGGCTTTCTATTTATTCAATTTCCCAAGTTTACATGCATCAGAACCAAGGGTTTCTCAGAGAGACCATATAAGTTGCCCCGGTATCCAAATGACTAGTTGATATTACTTGAGCTCTCCAAGCAATTGCAGCATGCTCATACCCTCCTAAGTGATAGGCACCAACTGGGAATTCCATATCCTTTTACCTTCAGCCAAGGAATGTATGCAATCCCCACATCTCAGTGTACAAAATATTCTAAAAAGTAGATAAATGAATACAACCTAGAGCTCTACACTACTAGGCCACAGATGGATCCGTATGGAAAACTAAAGAAGATGGTTGGAAAAGAGTACACACACCTCCACAATGTCGAAGACTTTTGGGAAAATTGCAGGGATGACAAAGAAGTGCGTATGAGGCACTACATGCACATGACGACATATTTTGTTAAGACGATCAACTTGTTTACAGTGCTAGATCAAGTTGTGGAGAATGAGAATATAGTGATAGATATGAGATATGATGTCATTGCCAACTTACCACTGCCCCTGATTTATTGGAATGAAGAAGAGGTCAATGACCTCGATATTCTGATGAAGCCCATAGAGGCAAGAAAAAAACAATGGATTGGTGGGCATATCACTCAATTGAAACTGCAAGGAACTACTTTAATTTATGGTGAGCTTGAGGATGAACTCGAGAGCGAGACTGATAGTGGAGTAGATGCTGCCCCATCTAGGGAAACCTCAAAATCTCCTCTAACCACCAGATCCAGGAAAAGAAAGGAGGTGGTTGAACACCAACCTAAACACAAGGTTTATTCAAGGAAAGCATCAGAAGGTGAGACTTCCAAGAAATCAAAGAAATCGGGAAGATTCACTGAAATTCCCACCATACAAGAGGACCCACTCCGCGAGAGAGAGGAAGAAGAGGCCGAGTAGCCAAAGTCCCTACCTGTTGCCTCTGCTCTCGCTACCATAGCTGCTACCATTGCCACTATCCTTACCCCTCCACTTGCCTCTCAAGCATTGCTTGCCTCTTCTCCACTTGTGGTGGACATTCCAGTTCACCTTGCTTCCACCTTGCCCACTACACCAATCTTGGTGGTAGATTCTTCCTCTGCTACTACTTCTTCACTCTCTTTTTCCTCTATGTCTCCATCAACGACCCTTCCATTGGCCATTGCAACAATAGCAATGCCTACCCTCTCACTCCCAGAATTCCTTGCTCGCCACATGCAAAACATACCAACTGATCTATTGGGAATATTGATGAATCCTATGGTACAGGTTGCTTTAGCACAAGTTGTTGTTGGCCTCCCTGTTCCTCGTCCTCTGATTGAACCACCCATGGTGGAGGCAAAAATGAAAATTTCTGAGGAGTTGGAGAGACAAGAAAGGGAAGCAACCAAAGAAATGGATGAAGAAGCTAATGATTATCATGAGCATCCTGAATATCAACACTTGGTAATTGATGAAGTAGTGCATGAAGAGGAGGAAACACAATCTTTCAAGGAAGATGTTGAAGACCCTGGAGCAAGATACATTATGGAAACCTCTGATCAAGAGCTCGAGGAAGAACTTGCCAAGGAACTGAAGGATGTTGGGGAGGAAGTTGAGAGGCAGTCTTCTAAAGAGAGGAAAGAAACCAATGATGAAATGGAGGTGAACACAGAACCTCCAATCAGGGAGCAAGACAAAAGCCCTAGTCATGGTGAAGAAATGCTTCCTTCGGGAGAAGAAAGGGAAGAGGAAAAGAAAGAAGAAGACAAGCCTCAAGAAGAGGCTGAAAAAAAAAAGAGCCTAGAGGTCGAGCCTCACAAAGAAGTGAACGAGAAGAAGAAGAAGAGAAGAGATCTTAAGGGGAAGATAGCCCCAAAGAACACATAGCCACTACTAAGTCTCCAGAGAAAGAAACTGTATTCATTTGAGATTCAGGCAAAGAAGAGGAGGAAAGGATAGAACAAAAGGCTTCGAGCAACAAAGAAATAGAAATTCAGCATAACTGAGAAGAGGAAGGCGATTGTGAATCACCAAAGGAGGGGTACTAGATGCCTGAATGGCTTGAAAAGCAATTGGACAAGAAGACCCCTACCCTTATGGATCCAAAGGCTAGGGTAGAAGCCATTCTAGCTTGGGCACAAATCAGCATGAAGAAGGAAAAGAAATCGAGGGTAAGATCCCACATAACAATGGACGCCTTGGGATCTAGGACTGTGTAGATAGCTACTCTGGTGGTTGAAGGAGAAGAAGTCGGCTATAATATCTCTACTATTGACTTGGGAATGGCCACGTAGGAGCAGAAAATTGATCATCTCCAAGGATCAGTTGCTATTATTGTGCACCATATGCATAAGGACAAATCCTCTAAGGAGGAATTAAAAGCACAAGCGGTAGATTTAACGGCTTATATACAAAAATGGTCTTCCACTGAGGAACTTCCCACCACATCCTCATCGAAACCACAACTATTGTCCAAGGACCACATTGGCAAGCTTGAAAGGAGGAAGAAATGGACCAAGGCCACCGAGGATTGGTTTCAACGAGTCATCTATAATGGTTATATAGGCATCAGTCGTGCTGCTAGGACAACCAATAAATTTCAAGAAGTGCAAAAGCAACTTGAATGCATAAAAAAATTTGCACTAACTTCCTGAAATTATATAGAATCACATACCCAAGCTCGAGGCTATCCTCAAAATGCCTGAGAGAACGTCGGAAAAGGAGCTTTCACTGGCGAAAGATGGCCACTGGCTCATGGAAACATGGAAGATGGGCCTTGATCATAGACGTGCGATCTTGGAATGGGTGCTCCATGAAGTGGGGCTTGATATTGATTGGGCTAAAGAAACCAAAATGACTTGTGAGGAGTACCTAAAGTTGACAGATTTTGACATGCCCTCCATTGAGCTCCACAGAAGATAAAGCCACAGTTTCTCAAGAAGATGGAGGATGGAGCTATTGATGCCCTCATGCCAGACTTCATGGATTTTATTGCGCGGGCCTTTGCTCAATCTGAGCAAGTGATAAATAATACTCCCAAATGTGACAAATATTGGGATGTAATTATCGGTCAATCCAGAAAACTAAACTTTCAGATGCTCCAATCCGATATTATGGAATGGAACAAGTTGTGAACATTGATTAGCAAGTTCGTGGAATATGCTATTGTGAAGAAGCATGAAGGAAATCTAGTGATTGATGATGAATTCCTCACAGTATAGCTGCAACAAAGGTAGCCAACTAAAAGACAAAATTGCTACAATGTTGTGCACTAGAAGACAAAATAGGCTAAAGGACAAAGATGTAATTTTATATTGTAAAATATTTAGGGGTTGGTGAAACCCTAATTTTTAGTGAATCTTGGCCACACAATGAGATTGAATCTTGGCCATTCATTTTTCTTTTTGGACACTATAGATAGGGGGTCTCCTCTCATTTTCAAGAGAGAGTTGAGTTTTTATAAAGACATGCTACTTGAATTTTAATAGAAATTCATTTATTTTGGTGGATTCTTGAGTTCCATTTCATGTTTCATATTCTTCTCCTCATAGTTAGTGGATTTGAATAGATTTACATTGTTGCTCTATGTGTTTAACATGTTGGTAGTATATTAGTTGATGTTGTTCATTGGTATTGAAGAATTATGATGTGTTGATGCCCTTCCTTGTCCATCCTTTTTGTTGTTTGTTGATGATAAATAGCAGTGTAAATTTAGTCTGGACATGAATTGAATGTTGCACTTAAATTCTATCTTTTGTTCATGTTTTATGGTGAATGAATAGTTAAAATTTGTAGACCTTAGAAGATTGCACTAGTTTCATGAGACTGTGAGCTAATTTGGTTAAGTGGAACTTAGTTTTGGGAAGGTTGTCCACTATAGAATCCTCCATTATCACTGTTCATTGGTAGTTTTAGGTCTAGGAACTTTCCTCTTCCCCTGCCCTTTTGAATTTTCTTTTAAATAGTAAACTAAGACAAGGTTCATTGCACATTGTAAAGCCAAATCTGATGATAAAATAGAGTTCTAGACTGTTGTTTTGAACCTGCAGCAACTGCACATCAACTCCAACATCTTAAGAACTCCATTTGAAGAACCAATTCCCTTCCAACTTAACTTACGTAAGGCTTCCCTATGATTACTAGCAAGATCACATTGAAACAATTGAGACTTTCCAAGCAAGTCATGACCTGAAACCCCAAAGACCTTGGGGTAATTTTTAGCAACCTGTTGTTAGAGATTACCTTTCAAAAGAGGTGATGCACTTACACATTTCATGTGTTGAGAAGTGCTAAAACACCCATCAACACATACAACACCTGTAAAGCAATTATACATATACATTATCCAACCACGTCCTCTAGGGTACACATGATTGCATTACGTAACATAAACCCATATCCCATAATGATGATTACCTCATTACAAGATTACATTACAAAACCATTATATAGAATGAGAATACAAAGTTCATACATCCATTATATTACATCAATGATAACATCCATAAATGAATGCATGATATAGTCAAGAATATATACATATATTACATTAATTAAAGAGATTACATCGTTACAAGATTACAAATGCACAATAGTGCTTCCCAACACAAAGTGGGAATGATACATCAATAACACAAGTAATACCGAAATGAGTATGATACAACTGAAATGTGGTGGAGCTCTGGATTCTCTATATTGGTACCAACTCTACGCTTCACGAACTCTGGCTGGGAACCCAATGGGGTGCATAACACATTCCACCCGACCACATGGACCCTTAGGCCCACACCCCATGCTAGGAGATGACAAGAAATACCCACAACATAGAACAGTCAAGAAGAAAGGCTACAAGACTCCATAAAACAAGAGCAACAATATACATAACTAAGAACTGCATCAAAAATGACTACTTCTAGAGGCTCACAAAGGAAAGGGAATCATAACAAGGATACTATATGAAAAGTGTCATCACATGGCCCTAGCATGGGTTACCCTAGTTGCCTCTCACTAGGCATCGACCCCCATCTATGGTTACCCTAGTTGCCTCTCAGTAGGCATCGACCCCATAGGGTGACACATGCGGGACCACTAACCTTTCGTAAGGACAAGGTAGTGATCTTGCCAACTAGGCCTTCTCGGCCCACCCTTAGTCTGTGAAAGCACTAAAGGTATGGGCGAGGCATCTTACTTATCTTATTTAGTGTGTACCTACCCAAACCCACTACTTAATTTTATTAGGTTATCACTTATTAAACAAACTCTTACATGGGTTACCCAGGCTACCCCTTTGTGCGCTGGCCCCCATGAAGAGCCACTCTCCCTAGTAGCACTGAAACAAACCTCATGACACCAAGGGGTGTACCAATTCACACAAAACACTAGAACCACAAAATAAACCAAGTGCATATGCGAGGCATGAACCTTCTTGCCCAAAATCTACATCAAAATTCAACACCATGGTACAAGGTAACACCCACAAGGGCTCAAAATCATAAATAAGATCAAATAAATCACAAAGGTCTAACCATGGAAATCCAACATAAATCAAGTTTCCCCCCATTGCCTATGGAAGCCTATTAAATCAACTACCTATAAACACACAACTAAGGGTAACTCAAACAATTCAAGTTCGCAACATTCTCAAAACATAACCACAAAAAGTCATCACATAATGTCCCTTAATTCAAAAATTCAATACAAGAAAATACAAACTTTAGGGAACCATAAAACAAAATCAATTCTTTAGATTCTTTAATACATTCCAAAGCAATAAATTTAAAAGAACATTTTAAATCATCACAACATCCTATTTACACATCCGTTGTGAAAAATCATTTCAATAATCAAAGAACTATATAATCGTATTCTATAATAATGAAATACACGATTTAACATAAACAAATTGATTTTTAATTATAATTCCTAATATATAAATTTACACATATAGATATATACATATATAGACAATCATAGCCAATTTTCTATATATATATATATATATATATATTTATTTATAAACATATTTAAATTTAAGTTACTGCTGTAAGAAAACATAATTATAAATGTTTCCTTTGCATTTATTGGTTGTTTCGAAACAACGCATGGAATCCACAATAAAACATAGCATATAAAACCCAACCCCATATGTACATATATATACATACATATATACATACATATATATACATACATATATATATATACATATACATATATACATATACACACATATATATATGTATGTATGTATATATATGTATGTATGTATGTATATATATATATATGTATATATGTATGTATATATATATGTATATATATATATATAAAATAAAAACTAATGTAGTCGAATGCTCCACTAAGCATTGGGCGCTACCAAGGCTGCCATGACATCCAAACTCCACCTGGTGATCCGCACTGCAACTAAGGCTGTTTGCATAGTGCATGTCTATAAAATGCCTAAAATCATACTCTACTCCTCTTAATAGGGATTGAACCACCTAAAGATAGCATTGATTCATTCCTCATATATATATATATATATAAATATTTAAATTTAAGTTACTGCTATAAGAAAACATAATTATAAATGTTTCATTTGCATTTATTGGTTGTTTCGAAACAACGCATGGAATCCACAATAAAACATAGCATATAAAACCCAACCCCATACACACACACACACACACATATAAAATAAAAACTAACGTAGTCGAATTCTCCACTAAGCGTTGGGCACTACCAAGGCTGCCATGACATCCAAACTCCACCTGGTGATCTGCACCGCAACTAAGGTTGCTTGCATAGTGCATGTCTATAAAATGCCTAAAATCATACTCTACTCCTCTTAATAGGGATTGAACCACCTAAAGATAGCATTGATTCATTCCTCGTATATATATATATATATATATATAATAAAAAACTAACGTAGTTGAATGCTCCACTAAGTGTTGGGTGCTACCAAGGCTGCCATGACAGTCGAACTCCACCTGGTGATCCGCACTACAGCTAAGGCTGCTTGCATAGTGCATGTCTATAAAATTCCTAAAACCATACTCTACTCCTCTTAATAGGGATCAAACCACCTAAAGATAGCATTGATTCATTCCTCAATGAAATTTCATTGCATAAAACATAAAACCTACAGCATACTATGAACATGTATTTAGGCAACATGAAATCATAGAAAAAAATCGAACCTTAATTTAACGCTTATCCATGTGCTGGAAGTCATGGCGAAGGGCTTTCCAAATCTAAATTCATACTTGGCCAACAATGATTTTATTCAACGAATCAAAAGCTTATAAAGCTGATATCAATGCCCAATATGATTCCAACCAATACAAACTATCATGCAACATACAATCAAGTATATTTTGAGGTTTAGGGAGTAGCAAAGATGTGCTGGAGAAAGGAGTCGATTATTTCATCTTACAATCTATTGTTAACAAAAATAAATCCAAATGGATGGAGCGATTCCAGATTCAAACATACGCCTATGTATAAGCATTAATCAACTTGCATTCCCTTTAAGAGGATGGGTCTAGCCAAGACAATAGGCGACATCATGTAATTGTAAGAAACAACTACAATGCATGAAATCGAATAGAATCAAAAGCTTACAAGGATTTTCCTTGGTAACAATTATAAGTATAGAATAAGTCACAACATGAGGCTTAAATTAACGATTGCTACACTAAAAGAGAGAATGCACCCTCCAATATAATGCTTTTTACAAAGCTATGTAGTAGGAAAGAATCACCTACTCTATGAACAAGCGACAGTTGGACAACAACAATTATTGGATATGCTAAATGAAAAAAATTTGAAATACAAACTTGCACAAAATGAACAACAATCATTTTCATCAACACAAAATGGGTGATTAATTGCAGTAATAGACGAAACAAAAATAAGAAGATGCCAACCTCGATTCTATGCTGGAGATGGTGAGCTAAGTCGATCCATCTTTCATAGTCCCAAAATCCATCCTCCGTTCTCCAAAAATCCACTTCTTTAAAATTCTAAGAGCTATATATATATTTTTTTTTACAGAGAATAATTGCAGAGCCCAAAAACTTCTTGTTAAAAAATAAAACAACTTTCTTCCCCCAATTTCCATTAAAAATTTATTTGTTTTTCAAAAATAAAATCAAATGCTAAATCATTAAAAACTCAAAAATCAACAAGTTGCCCTCTGATCCTCAGTTTGAGGCTATGCATGCACTTGCATGCGAAATGTTTCCTCGATTCAAATTCTTTTAATTACTTTTTCGTAATTTAACATTATCACTTAATTTCCATTTTAATATCCCAATTTAATATTTATTTTAAACAATATTATCCACTACCTTTGAAATTAAAATAAACATTATTACTAAATGCAATAATATTCCATTACGTTACATTAAAATATTCATCATTAATAAAAGTAATAATATATAATTATCGAATCATTATAACTTAGCAAATTAATTTAATAATTAATTAACGACATCTACATAATAATTTAATTAATCAACACAACACTTATGAACGTTGTTTAACTAAAACAATTAATTGGATGACATTTATAAACTTAACACAATGAACTATCAACTATATCAAATAATTAAAACAACATTAATTAGACAATTAAAATTAAACAACTCAAAACAACACGATACCTAAACAGGAATGAGGTTGCAAATAGACCACATCGTCAAACATAATGATGAGGTGACGAACTTCGTACTCGTCCTCATTAAGGATGACGGCTAGGGTGGGGGACTTTCTTATCAACTTCATTTTCCACATCATTCCCATTGGGCTTAGAGGGCACGCTCAGAATTGACAATGCAGGTGGATTTGATGCCTAGTACCTACACCCTGCATACCAGGTTTCAAGCAACATATATATCCAATAAAAAACACACCATGAGAGGAAGTCGTAGCATAGCAGGGCACTCGCGAACGAGCAATGCTACATTGTCCCTCTCACCAAGACTTCAAATAGTAAACACATCATAATCAACATCATAAAGAAATCACTTAAGCAAAGTACTATGCCTATATGATAAACATAACCAATTTAATCCAAACACAACATCAAACTCCATATATCATCATAACATAACATTAGTAAATATTTTCATAAGCATCCAAGTCCACTAAACTTTCAACCAACCAAATTGAAATGGTGAAACAACCACCAACACAATCTCAAGGTACACAACATAACATAAAAAGTATCAGTATAGCGATAGTAACACGAGAGGCATTACAAAAAACATGTTACAACTCTCACTGACTCACCAATGAATACACCCTGTTGCCCTCCATCATATTTCTTAAATTCCAGATAAGAAAAAATCTTGATGGTTAAAACACTAATAACCAAAAAATTCGTTGGATTCTAAATTTTACCTGATTTACCCGCTATTTCCACACATGCATCAAATATCATTAGAGAAATAAAATAAACAAGGCCTAATAGCATTTCCAAGTTCCTACAGACGCCATTTTTGTATATTATACATTTGAAACAACTCTAAAATGCTTCTTATCCAAAAATCTTCCACCAAAGGTCTTGTGCATCATCTTGAGAGCTTCATTTTTAAACAAAAAGCTTTGGAAAGTAGACTACCACCTTGAACCATCTACAGAAGATGACAATCCCTCCTATTAGAATCAAGGCTCACTCAAGCATCCATGCCATCCTTGAGAGTATACTATTCTTGACAAGTAAATCAGGCACAAGCATATATTGATAAAATTATAGAATAGCCAAGAAAAGGATGCAAATTGTGACCACCAATCCTACAGCTAAGCTTAAGATTGACCTTGCAATCACATATTCTAGGTGACAAACATGAGCCAAAAACCATGGTTCCACTATCTCACCTTCAAATTTCTACCACAAGCTTTCTTCAAATCCCATTGAATTACACAAATCTTTTGTGAGAGCATACCATGAATTGTTCTACTTGCTAAAATTGCACAGATTGCAAATAAAAGCATGCATATATTTGACAGCATTATAACCCCATTGGTTACTAACCGGTAAATTTGATATTTGTAATTAGAATTTTTTTGTGGTAGACATAGTGCAAATAGTAAAACTAAGTGGTAATTAAACTAAGCACCAAGGCTGCAAGTGTGCGCCATCAGCTCCAACACGAGCCATCCCTGGCAAGAAATAGACAATCAACACACATGTTACAACTCTCGCTGACTCACCCATGAATACACCCTATTGCCCTCCACCGGTTATCTTAAATTCCAAATAAGAAAGAATTTGGATGGTCAAAGCACTAATAACCAGAAATTTTGCTGGAATCCAATTTTTACGTGGTTTACCCACGATTGCCACACATGCATCAAATATCATTAGAGAAATAAAATCAAAAAGGCCCGACCATGAATTTGATGACCACCCCTACCTGTCACAAAAAAAAATTGTGACGGTTTGATTATTTAAATACCTTTCATTTGACGTTTTATAAAAAATATGAATTATCAAAATATATTAAATTTATGTTTTTTTTAATAAAATTTTCTATATTAAACATTATTATTAATTTTATGAATCAGTAGCTAAACAAAATTAATATATTAGTGATCTATGAAATATTATTTTATAAAATAATTATATTAGAAACTTTACAAATTTTAGAAACTATGCATGCACTAAATTTTTTAAATAAGTAAAATTAAATTGCACATAATAAATTTTATTGATAAATAAAAAATTGTATATAAAAATAGAATTTATATGTTAACAATGCATATAATATTATTTTAAGAATTATTATATTACATAATATAACTATTCTAAACTATAAAATTGTATTACTATTTTTTTGATTGATTCTTCAAATTGTAAAATTGTAGTCAACATTTAATTTAATATTTAACTAAAATAAATTGGTATAAATTAATTTATTAATTTCATATATGCAATTGCAAATATGATAAATACGTTATACATCCATCAACTTGAAATTATTTTGTTTGAATTAATTTATTTTACTTTACAAATTCATTTTAGTTTTCATATAGATTTTAAATTCAATTATCTAAAAACACATTTAAATATCACTTTCAAACCTAACAAAAAATAATTATATAAAATTAAAATTAATTTAATTTTTGAATTCATCTATCTAAAAACACATTTAAATATCAATTTCAACAACAAATAATTATATAAAATTAAAAAATAGTTCAACCCTTAAATTTATTTATCTAAAATTTCATTTAAACATCAATTTAAAATCTAGCAAAAAATAATTATATAAAATTAAAAATAATTTAATCCCTAAATTCATCTATTTAAAAACATAATTAAATATCAATTTCAAACTTAACTAGAAATAATTATATAAAAAATAAATAAATTTAATCCTTAATAGAAATCAATTATTTTTTATTATCTAAAGAAAATATTAATAATATTATATTTTGTTTAAATGTTATGATAAGATTTTAAGATATAAAAAATTATTTCATGGAGTGGAGTGAAATGTGGGTTTTTACTATTGGATTTTTTATATGTTTTTGGTAGTTTATTGCAAGAACTATATTTGAGAGGACACAATGCTCTTTTGAGTAGCATTTTCATGCTGATTTTATATTTAAATGAGCATATTTGTTGAGATAATCTTTTTAATTATATTATTTTAAAATTTAAGTTATACAATATTTGTAGGTAATTTGAATAATATTTTGTAAAATTTGTAGAATAAAAACATATGTAAGATTAATTAATTGTCACAAAAAGTTAATGATTAAATATTTTATATATTTTAAATAGTAATAATTATTAAATATGTTAATAAATGTATATGATAAATAGAAAATATATTTAATTTTAGATTTGATGTTTAATTATATTATGACATATATAATTTGATTATGCAAGTGGTTTTGGAAATTATGCAATTTTTTCTTATATTTGATTTTTTTACTAAAAGATGGATTTGTGTCAATTTGAATGAGTGAAGTTGATTTGTTGTTAGTTGAATATTTTTGAGTATTCATTGGGTTTTTTGGAACATCTATGTCTTTGGTAAATTTATGTCTAACATATCAAGATTTGTGATTGTGTTAATTTTGGAAATTTTTTCCATTACTCCTAGTGTATTCAAGGTCAAGTTAAAATTCTATGTTGACCAAAGTGTAGTGGACAACCTAATGAATGGATTTGTAAAAAAATTATGAAAACACTATACCATGTTACCACCATAATTTATGGTTCAAGATCATAATCTACAAATCTCTACCATGGAAAAGCATTTGGAATATAATTTATAGGTCAAGACCATATTATTCAAGTTAAGAGTAATTTTTACAATTTTTTTGAAAATACAAGTTTTGGAGTTCTAAATGATTAATTTTTTTTATTTCTAATGTTCATATATAAAAATAATAATAAGTAATTACCATAGTGAAATCTTTCTAAAAATTGTGTATGGTCAAAATTGAGATTCTTATCAAACTTTCTACCATGATGAAATTTGGATGATGTTACTTGGTTGTGAGTAATTGATGAATTTGTGATTTTGGTGTGTGTGTAAAAATTCTAATTGAAGATTAAAGGAACAATTTGATAATATCCACGTATAATAAAGGAAATAAATACCCCAAAAATTTATAGCATACTCTTTATATTTCTTTACAATAATATTCACCTTCTTTATATAGACCTCCTCTTGATAACATTATGGAAGTGTACACCATTAAACCAATATTTGTGATTTTAGAGAGCTTGATTGTTGACATTTTGGAGCAATATTTTTGCATTCTTCTAGCAGAAAGGGATAGAAAGCACTCTAGATCAAGATTTTGAACTTGAGTGACCTATAGGGAAAATCAATGGAATGGGAAAAGGAGTGAGAAATATCAATCAAGTAGAGTGAATATTATATTTTGATGGATTTATTTTCTTTTGGTTTGATGGATGAGAACAATATATTTCCACTTACATGCTTTATCTATGGAATTTTTTACTTTTCTAGATTTGATAGGGATATGTCAACCTCATACAACTAGGAAGATGTAAGGGCTCATCACCAAAATTTAGACCAAGTGAGTATAGACAACATGAAAGTGGAATAATGGTATGTGGAATGTGTTTCTTTTAAAATGCAACATTTGACGAGGAAAGAAATGGGTGATTCTCTTAAATAAGTATCTATGAGTTAGCAACGATATCAAATATCGTGAAATATATCGATGGTATTTGAAAGAAAACTTTAAATGAATAAAATTTATAAACAATTTTCTTAATAGCCAAGGTTGCTTATCAAATTTAGGCCCTAATATTATGACAACATTTTTATAAAAATGACAAAAAATTTAAAACTATTACAATCTTTGTACTAATCATTTTGTATTCACAATGAGATTTGTCTAGCTCAATAATAGATTACTAAGTATGTTTTCATCTATAATACTCAAACCTTGATTACATGTTAATGCTTTGATCAATTATTTTGTGCTTAGTTTCTTTGAAATTCCTTCTCCTTAACTGTGACACTATCCATTGATAGGTACCAATTTGGGAATTATTGATTCTGTGAAATAATTAAAAATAATAAATCATTACACTAAAAATTCTAGATTAGTCACACTCTCAAGTAGCCCATGGTTCTACAATAAATAAGGTAAAAAGTCACATAAATTATTTTTGTCACTTTACCTTGTGGTCTATTTGGATTGCCTACACCTTACACTCATTACAAAAATGATGAAAATAGCTATATAGATGTTTTAAGATAGCTAGTTTTTCTTGGCGAGTAGTGACATTTTTGAAGTCAAGTCAATAGGTTGGGTTTAACTATCACCATTTTTTGTTGTCCACTTTTTTTAAAAAATTAAATCTCTAGGAATACTCTCTTTAGTCTAAGTAAAGCTCAAAGAGTAGGAGAGTATACCCACTTTCATAAAGTTGGCCTTCAACATTTCATGCTTTGTGGATGAGCAAGTTTCACTTTCATGACGACAACATTGGCATTGAAAGTGAAAATATGTTCTAGGAAGTGGATCAATCGTTTAGGAACCAACACACTTTTAGTTATATTTCTACCAAATGGTTCTTAAAAATACTTAATATAACAAAAAAATAGGGGGGCAAACACCAAACACTATGTTATATTTTATCTCCTTAACCTTAACCATTTAAAAGCTATTTAGTAGTTTAAAACTTAAACTATTTAGTAGTTTAAAAAATAAACTAAAGTACTACAATTCTTATTCTTATTATATCTTTAAATTTTGAGTGTACACATCTCAAATTACTCATTTAAGTTCAACTTTAGTTGTTTCCAAGAAAAAAAATTGGTCACTTTTAACCCCCTTTTGCCCTCCAATTTTTAGGAACTTTCCTACCCATTCTTAGGTTAAAAGATAACACTTTGTATAGTTAATTTATTCAAGCATGAAATTAAGATTTTTTTTTGTATTCTAGTGTCACAGTTGAACATTTGAGCATGATGTGCTAGCCTAATATTTTCTCTCTTTTCTTCTATATAGAGGAGCCCCTATGTATCTTCTTAGAGGACTTGTATTTCTGTAATGGTTAATTGATCAATAAACTTAATAGTGTGCAATATATTATCTTAAATATTTTTAATCTTATCTTTGTTTACGTTTAGCTATTATGTGTACATTTTTCTATTGATTAATGTGTCATGAACCTTTGTTATGCTTAAATTTCCTGATGCAATCTCTCTCCCTTTTCACCTCCCACACACCAAATTCAATATTCGCTTAGGATAGATAGGGATCTAGCTCTCAAATCCTAGATATTTTCTTATAAGTTCCACCCATAGTATTTTTTATATTGATGAAAATAGGATTGAACTAGGGCTTGACCCTTTTACATAATAGTAACCAAGATGTTAGAGAAACTACTCTAATGAGATATGAAATAGAAAAAATCAAAATAAAGAGAACCAATTGGTCATAATAGGGCCACCAAATGCACAATTTAAGAATAATAATAGGACACAAAATCTAACCACTACCAATCAAATTTTGTAAGTTTCTAGCTTCCTACAACTCCTTAGATAATAAATTAACTAATAAATTGACCTTGTCTTCAAAAGGGACCTTCACGAATTCTCCAAATTGGGTGCTTGTGTCTCTAAAATATTTCATAGTTTTGACTCTTTCTTTTGGCAGGGACCTCATGAGAAGTATCTCAATTTATTTTGTGTACTCCATCCTATAGTACACAAATATCGGTAACAATGTTTGTAATTATCCACCTATATTGTTGCTTGCAAGCCTTTCCATATTCTTAGTCCTACATGGTGTATTAGCCCTTGAAAATGGCCTTTAAATCAATCTAATAGGTGTATTGCATGGAGATGTGTGCCACTCATTCTCCCTCTTCTTGAATTATCCTATTCATTTTTATCTTCTTATGCTTATATCTTCCCAAGGTCTCTCTAGAAATGGTAAGGATTGATATAATCCAATATTTTTACTTCCCCCTTTGTAACTTGACAAGTCTTGCAATCTTGAATAAATTTTCTCATTTCTTTCTATTTAGGACCAAAAATAGTTGTCATTCACTAATTCCATAGAATTATCTACTCTAAAATGATATTCTAAACAACCACTATGCCTATCCTTGATAAATTCTCCCTCATTGAGTTTCTACGAATGCACAACTAATTACCCTTCAAGAACATCTCATTTTAAATAAAATAATCAAGTCACTTACTTCTATCTATATTTTTTGGTTCATTACATTCTCTCCATGCTTCCATATAATTAGGACTAACTTCATACAAATATTTCAACTCTTTAAATCCAACTATCTTTACATTTCTACCACATGTGATAGTGTTTTTTAAATTATGCTTCTTTCATGGAGTTTGTGCTCATGTCAAAGATGTTGAACTCAAATTATTTATTTCTAATGGCTTGAAATATGGGTCCTAACATATATATTCTATACCTTCATACCCTACCAAGTTGAATATGGTAATTGTTGATGCCAAAATTTGACGAGGTAACAGTGTCTTATGGGAAACTCAGTTTATGGGGGACCTTTTATGCTAAACTGAGTGACCTCCAGATTTTTAGAGAAGCCAACTTCTTCTATAATGGGGGTTTGAAAGGGAAAAATAAACAAATATAATAAAATAAAGCCTAACCTAAAGTGATGTGCCAAGACTTAATGATAGGCATGATAAATCATAGATTTAAGGGCCTAAATGGTGTTGTAGTGTTCCAGAACATCATAAACTTAAGATTATAGCATAGACAATCCATTCATTGACATAAAATAATATTGCATACATTCCTACTGCTAAGAAGAGTCATTAGACATGGTCTAGGTCAGCAAACTTGCATTCAACATATATAGAAGTTCTTAAATGAAATGTCCAAACAATAAAAAACACAGTTTACAGTTTGATCAAATAGCATAAAAAATAGAAAGGCCGAACAATTGGCACAGTCTAAGAGTTTTTGCAATAACATAAAACAACAATAAAGGCCTGGTGTCTTTTACTAAAACCAGTGTTTTCCTTCAAATTATGAACATTTTTCTCATAATAGAGAAAATTATATATAGCAAGGAAAAACCCCCACTGCCTCAGAGAGCAACAACAAAAAAGATTTTGCAATCCCCTAGAAATGATGCAAGAATCAAAATATTCCCAAAGCCGTTACAACAGAATTGATCTGGAACCAAGCATCTGGTCACTCCAGGCACAAGTGCATCCTCTGCAAATGATGGCGGTGGTCCTAGCAAGACCCGATCAGACAAGTGTCACCCTCCTGTGCAAATGATTATGACATGCAATGGCCAATAGCATCATTCAGTTCATCTAGTCCATCGCCCAAATATGAGATTCGCTGGCTAGGCACATGGCAGCCATTCGCTACCCATATGAACCCTTTTCTTTTTCCACTGAGGACTTGCGTTAACGCTACACATGTTGAATGGGCCGAGCACTTCCTTAACAATGGAGGGAATGATCACCAATCGAGCGCAAAAGAGACACGTGGCAGCATTTCACTGCCCGTGGTTGCTACTTCATCTCTATGCAGAAATATTTGCGGATAACGGACACGTAGCAAGTGTACACCGTAGATAGCAACTGTGGGGCCCGCCAAAACCTTTTGGGAAAAAGGGCTTCATGGCACCCGAGCGGAGCCCGATGAGACAATAAGAAAGCACGATCAAAAGTATCCCACAACCGCAACACGTGGAAGCATAGCGGAGTTTCCTGGAATCTAAAGGAATGCAGAGACTCAAGGTTGCAAGGAGGAGACATGTAGCACGATAGAGGAGAACCTAGATAAAAGTTCGAGCCGCCTTTGCGATGTGCGAGCTGATGCATAGAGGAAAAATACACCCGAATGGAGCTAGTTAAATATTTATTAACAGCTTTTGGTGAATATTAGGGGCGTTTCAACTAAGGAACGGAGAACCCATAATTTCTCTGGTTTATAGGCCAGAGTGTCATTTCATTATATAATGGCGTTAGAGATTGGAAAGAAACAAACTGTTGATGCCAAAATTTGATGAGGTAACAGTGTCTTATGGGAAACTCAGTTTATGGGGGACCTTTTGTACTAAACTGAGTGACCTTCGGGTTTTTAGAGAAGCCAACTTCTTCTATAATGGGCGTTTGAAAGGGAAAAGGAAATGGATATAATAAAATAAAGTCTAACCTAAGGAAATGCACCAAGAATTAATGATAGGCATGATAAATCATAGATCTAAGGGTCTGAATGGTGTTGTAGTGTTTCAGAACATCAGAAACTTAAGATTATAGCATAGAAAATCCATTCATTGACATAAAATAATATTGCATACATTCATACTGCCAAGAAGAGTCATTAGACATGGTCTAGGTCAACAAACTTACATTCAACATATATAGAAGTTCTTAAATGAAATGTCCAGACAATAAAAAACACAATTTACAGTTTGATCAAATAGCATAAAAACAGAAAGGCTGAACAATTGGCACAGTCTAAGATTTTTTGCAATAACATAAAACAACAATAAAGGTCTGGCGTCTTTTACTAAAATCAGTGTTTTCCTTCAAATTCTGGACCTTTTTCTCATAAAAGATAAAAGTATATATAGCAGGGAAAAACCCCCACCGCCTCGGAGAGCAGCAACAGAAAAGATTTCGCAATCCCCTAGCAATGATGCAAGAATCAGAATATTCCTAAAGCCATTGCAACATAATCGATTTGGAACCAAGCATCTGGTCACTTTAGGCACAGGTGCATCCTCTGCAAATGATGGCGGTGATCCCAACAAGGCCCGATCAGACAAGTGTCACCCTCCTGTGCGAATGATTATGACACACAATGGCCAATAGCATCATTCGGTTCATCTAGTCCATCACCCGAATATGAGATCTATTGGCTAGGCATGTGGCTGCCTTTTGCTACCCGTATGAACCCTTTTCTTTTGCCACTGAGGACTTGTGTTAATGCTACATGTGTTGAATGGGCTGAGCACTTCATCAACAATGGAGGGAATGATCACTAGTCGGGTGCAAAAAAGATACGTGGCAGCATTTCACTGCCCGCGATTGCTACTTCATCTCTATGCGGAAAGATTTGCAGATAGCGGACACGTAGAAATTGTAGAGTGCCACAAATAGCAATTGTGGGGCCCGCTAAAACTTTTTGGGAAAAAGGGCTTCATAGCACCTGAGCGGAGCCCGATGAGATAGTAAGAAATCAAGATCAAAAGTATCCCGCAGCCGCAACACGTGGAAGCATAGCAGAGTTTCCTGGAATGCGAAGGAATGCAGAGACTCAGGGTTGCAAGGAGGAGACATGTGGCGCGGAAAAGCAGAACCTAGATAAAAGGTCAAGCTGACTTTGCGATGCACGAGCTGACGCATAGAGGAAAAATACACCCGAAGGGAGCTAGTTAAATATTTATTAACAGCTTTTGGCGACTATCAAGGGCGTTTCGACTAAGGAACGGAGAACCCAAAATTTCTCTAGTTTATAGTCCAGAGTGTCATTTCATTAGATAATGGAGTTAGAGATTGGAAAGATTCGCCTACAGAGGCGACCATTCATCCTCAGATGGCTTCACCATGTTGCGTAAATTCTCCTGCGCTCCACTTAGATCAATAGTTTCCTTGTGAGGCAGCGCACTGGGTAAACCGGCCCCTGCTTCACAATGAAATAGTAGCTGTGCAAGTGGATGAATCACTCCCTCAATGTCGGTCGTCGTGGGAGGATGACTGAAATCCCTGAAAGCATCTGAATCATTTTCCTTCTCTTCTATCTTTTCCACAATCTGCTCAGTCGTGGAAATAGAGCCATCTTCAAGGAACAAGGATGGAAAAACCATCTTGCTCAACTCGAAGAAACTTCCCCGCATGTTGTCCATTGTCTTGTTGAGAATAGTCGCGGTTGTTTTAATGCATTAGAAGGCAAAGTGGCAATGGATGAACTTATTTTTCGTTTGAACAACAGCATCCTGATCTTCAATACCCGCTCTGGCAAGGCTCTCATTAGAGACCGAGTATAGCTCAGTGAGCAAATCTTTTGCTTCAAGAACCTTCTCCAAGATGAACTGTGGGAACTGCTCAATTGTATCATGAGCCTCCTAGCTCAGCTTTGATGCTTTGGCAATGAATCGGAGGGTAGGCTACAGTGTTAGGTAAAAGGCTTTAATTTTTTCCCAGTGAGAGATGTACAATTGCCTAACCAACAGAATGATGTCTGGTTGTGTAGGGGGAGATAGGAGAGAGCTTTTGAGAGAAGCAATCTCTGCGTCTCTTAAAATAATGGCCTCAACCAATTCTGCCCTTTCTTTTTCTCGGATGCTAGTTGTTCCACAAAGCTGCTCATTTCTTTATTCCAATTCTCCTCAACTCAGGAGTGATTTGCTAAATGTGTGTCCAGAGAAGAATTTGTCTCTTGGATTTCTTCTTCTATTTGAGCCTTTAGGCCCTTAAATTCATCCTCTTTTTCTTGTATTTTTTGCTCATATTGGGCCTTTTGGTGCTCTAAAGCTTTTTTTCCTCTGCACCATTACTTGACTACACTCAAGGAAAAGTTGTTTCAGCTCTTCATTCTTCAGTTGCAGATTTTGTTTTGTCTCTTGATTCTTAGATTGTAGCTCTTTTATCATGGTAGGGTCAGTAGCCTAAGTCTTCACAAGTTCACCCTGAAGTTTGTTCCTCTCATCCTCTACTGCTAGCGCCCTTTTTTTCATATGGGCAACATCCACCTCCAGGGATTTCTCTTTTTTCTCCAAAAAACTATCCCTTTCTCTTGCTGCTTTAAGCTGCTCATCCTTCTTCTTTAGTTGGCGGTCAGTTTTAAGGAAGTTAGAAGTGACTACCCATTGCATTTCCTCCATGATTTCAACCTTATCCTGTGGTCGAGCCACCTTCATGTTGAGCCCTACCACATATATCTCATAATCTTCTCAGTGCATTTCCCCCTGAGGCTTGGTTACCCTCAGGTACATGGTTGCAAAATTCAATTCCTATTGGGCATTATCATAAAGAGTATGTATTTTTGGCTCAGCAAAAGCATTGTCATCTTTTTCCTTGCGCTTGCACATTCTACTTGCATGTGCCTCCTTTCTGCAATCAATCTGTGCCATAAATTCGGTTGGCGACGAAACTAGTCCACCTACGAAAGGAGCACCCAAAGGCAAGGCATAGGGATAGGTAACCATCATAGGCGTGGGCATTTGCTTCTTCTGGAGAGTGACAGTTTGCGGGGAGAAGTGGGGCACGTTCCAAAGTTTGGTTTGAGGCCCAACAAAAGGGCTAGTCACTTGTAATGACTGAATTGGTGAATCAACCACAGGACTCATAGGCTAGGATGGTGGAGGAGTTGTCAATGTGGTGTCAGCCTATTGCGATGGAAGAGGATCTGGAGTAATAGCAGAAAAAGAAGAGGCACTTGTAGGGGGTATGTTTTTCGAAAGCGAGGAAAGGAGAGTCTGAGCGGCAGTAGCCGGTGTAAGGGTCCACGAAAGAGTAAGGACGAGTAGAGCAGTCTGCAAAAATTATGCGAAACCTCCTAAATATGTTGGATTAAAAGTGGAAGGCAGAGGGTCAGTACTCATGGTAGGGATCACTGGTGAGGCAAGGGTAGATACCAAGGAATGAGAAACAAGGGAAGAAGGAGCGAATATTACCTATTGACCGGTCGATTCTTGCGAAACCTCCCCAAGAATGCTTTATGTGCGTTGTCGCTTTGCGTGCGGATTGTCCTGAGCTTCGGCAGCTATTGTTGTTTGCTACAGTAGTAATCTGGCTGGCTTAGTAGACCAAGTGAGTGTACGCAAGGCCCTTGATATATTAAAGCGCACATTTGTGGCCACATAGGCAGGCTATCTAGGGCCTTTCTCCTTCGGCGTAGAGGAGGCCAATGTCGCCACTTCCTCTTCCTACTCTTCAGACACTTCCCCCGGGTCTCTGCTCTTATTTATACTAGAGCTCAGGCTGGGGTGGCCCTCATTCCACCATCTTTCAAATTCTTTGTCATCCTTGAGACTATCATAAGGGGCATCCAATTGCCCTGTCTCCTGGCGATATTTCCAGAAAGCTTCTATTTTTTCAGCAACCCACTCCTCATCCTTCTTCAACTTATTGTACATGGCGCGCTCCATGTGGACATTATCTTGGGCCACCATCGTAGCAAAGTAGAACTTGTGTCATGGCCCTCTAGTATCTTGCATAGGAATACGTGCCAATTCAACAAAATTTTCATCCTTGTCTACTCGCGGGTTACGCCGCTTCTCCCAGTAAGGTTGGGGAACATGTGTAACTTTCATATGCGACTCCGAAAAGTCATTGAAAGGGTTGTATTCCCACTTATCATTTACCAACACCAACCCTAAATAAGCCAGTTTATCCTCTAATAACTGGTCTGATTGTTTCTTTATCAGAGTTACCAACTTGAAATTCTTCGGACAAGAGAAGAATCTCTTTTTCTTGACACTTTTGCTGCTACAAAAGGTAAAATCAATGATACACACCTGCTGATACATTTTGAGTGTGAGCACCCTATTTGTGACACAGGCTGGGAAAAGGAAAGGTCGACCAGTGAAGCCCCGCATCCAGAGAATTTTGAAATCTGTTCCTAAGAACCAGTCACAGGCGGGAGTGAAACTCTGCATATATCCAGTCTGCTCCTTGTCGATCCAAATTATGTCGCCTTTTCCAATTAAATCATGCAAGACTGGAGTTACGAAATAGTCCAAAAATACATAATAATCATATGATGCGGAAAGAAACAGCGTCCATGTGGACACTAGCTTCCTCTTACCCCGTTCATCAAAAATTGATAATGGAAAATACCGAGTGAAGAAATCAGGGTTTTGAGGTAGAAACATGTGAACCAGGAAAGAAAGAAATTTGAACTTTACCTCCGTCGGGTAATTCTTTATTTTCCATGTCATTTCCTCTACCATGAACTCAGCAAAATCATACCAGAAGGTATCATGTTGCTTGTGAAATTGGAATGTCAGTCCTAGTTGAAAAGTTTTCACCATCTCATCGGAGTCTCGGCTGCACACAAAAGCTAGCATGGACATGGCATCCTACAAATCCTCGTGTAATGTACCACATGGCAACATAATACTTGGCAACTTAGCGGTTGGGATGCCTTTCCTACCAGTCTCCTCCAACAAGAAATCTGAGTTCTTTTTCATCACCCTCCATGTTTTCTCTCCTTTGCCAGGGTAAAAGGACTCAATGTTCTCTCTTCTTTTACTTGGGTATGGGATGCATAGCATATGCCAGATGGCCTGTGGGCTTATGTGAACCCTTGAGTTTTTGCCTTCGATGTAGTGGGTATCAGGGTTATAACGCTGGATGGAAACGTCAACTATCTCTGGGCAATAGTGCACCAACGGGACCATGTATTGTGGGAGACCACTGTACCAAATTTTTGTTGTTGTAGGTTTTTTCGCCTTTGGTGTCGTCAACCTTACACGGGCTGCTTCTCTTAAGGACTTAGGGTTTTTTGCGAACCGTGGATCATAGATATTATCCCATTTCTCCCCAACCCTTTTCTTGTTTCTGTAATCCTTGGGCCTTTTCAACTCTGTTGTATAGGCCCTCTTTAGCTTGCTTGGTATGCTAGGCGTAGCATACACCACATCCTCATAGACATATACACCCTCTGACGATCGTATGGCTATAAATAGCTCCTGGCTAATTTCCTCTTTCATTTTTTGAGATGAACCCTCTGACATTTTCTCTTTTTATGAAGACCTTTGTGAGTTATGGACTCTACAATTTTCCTCAACTCTGGATACCCTAAAAAAAACAACTCTACACCTCTAGCTTTGGAATTTGTGAAAAGACTTTGAATTATTAAGCCTTTTCATGCAATATTTATTTATCTTTCCTCAAGGTGGTAGACGAAAGCATGTTTTTTGCATTTAATTCGGCATGTATCGTTAATTTTGCAATTCGTGCAAAATAAAATACTTGCCATTTTGAGGCGACAGGAGCTTATTATTGCGTTTGAAAACCATGTGATACACTGTGATTCCCTTGAAACTTGAGCCGGCAATTTGCTTTCTAACCTTGCATTAGTATGCATTGGTAATTAATATCCTGGTCGGAATGATTATGCCAAAGCAAACGATCATGGCCTGAAAAGATATGAATATTGCCTTGGTCTCTGGGAAATGCCTATGAGATGACACAATAGCCTACAGTCATGCGGCTTACTGTCGATGAGCACCACCTTTTTAAAGCTAATTAATTAGCTCCTATTAATCTAGCATGCATTAAGTCGTAACTTCGCAAATGCAACTGGCCCAGAAATGTGAGCAAATGCAGGCACGCCTTTCAAGTTGGCATCTAGCCATCATCATGTTTTTTTGAAATGGATTAGCATGCGTCTTGTCATTTTTTCTATAAATAGACCAGTAAACAGTGAGGAAATCATACTTAGCATTTGAACAGTGATAGGTTGTTAGTAGAGTTTTAAGCAAGTTTTCTCATAGGTTAGGTGAGAGGTAAATCTCAGTATTGGCTAAAAAACATAGGCATAGTCTTAGAATCATGGATACTCCTGTTCATCTAACCTCATATAAGTCACAGACAACGTTTTTAGGGGAGATTTCTACTAGGCGGCTGAAAAGAATGACCAAGAATAAGCATTCCTTGGTCTTGGTAGCCATAAAGTGGGTTCTAGGTAAAGACTACATAGAATACTAGGATAAGTATCAGGTGAATACTGATATATGTTCCCACTTCGTAGTGTTTATGTTAGACATTACGTCCTCAGGCCTCTCATCCTGAAGCTGGTCAAAGAAATGTTTCCCAAAAAGTCCCTGAATGGCCTTGGTGAAGTTGTTGCTCACGCCGCATATGGAATAGGTTTGTCATCAACCAGCGACCTCTGTCACTTTATCGAGGAAGAAGTTGTAGTCGTTTGGTTGTCGTTTCTCAGCGGATTCCACCTTCAGACATGCGACGAGCATCAATAGAGGGTTACTCAAGCCTTGCACTTCCTGTTCCGCAGTTACAACGTGATATCGTTCTACAACGTAGATTGGTATACTGACTTCAAGAACCTGGTATTTCCCTCGCCAATGGCAGTTGTATCAAATGATGTTGCTTCTGCTGCCGAAGAACCTACTGACAAGGAAGAGGTAGACGCTGCCATTGATGCATCAATTGCTACCTCTCGTGCCCTTGGATGAAAAAAAAACTCTTTGCTCCCCAAAAAAAATTGCATCCCCGTTTTCTCTATTTCCTATTGTTGCCTAGACCACCTGCCCTATAGTGTGTATATAAGCCTGAAAAAAGGATATCATTTTGCATATGTAAAAGAATAGCTCGAATACTTGTATATTTTTTGGATTATGGCTTCCCCAGCCATTTTGTAATGTAAAAGCCGAAGAATATATATAAATAGATATATATCTTTTAAAAAATCTATGGCTCTTTCTTTCATTCTACATTTCAGTTTTATGGGCTTTTATAGCATATGTGTTATTTCTCTACACATGGGTGTATTTTATGTAAAGCAATCCTCCTATTCCACCCTCCATAATAATGGGTTAATTATGTAGAAGCACAAACCAATTTCAAAAAAGACCGGCCAAAGAAAGGGAAATAAAATAAAGCACTATTTGCATATGTACAAAATAGAACTCAACACCTAATGGAACAGCTTAAGATGAATCCCATTAACTGGGATTCCTAAGGGTTCCTTTTCCATATTTTCTAACTCAAAAGCGTTGTGCTCCTTGCACCGAATGATTTAAAAAGGGACCCTCCCATAGGCTATCAAATTTACCATACTGACCTGGTTTAGGAGCCCTTTTATCATATTTCAGTACTAAGTCTCCACACTTTAGGGCTTGGTCGGAAGCCTTCTTGTCAAACCATCGCTTGACCATTTGTTGATGGTTTGTCATGACTATTAGGGAATTCTCCATTTTTTCTTGCACTTCTAACAATTCGGCAAGCTGAACTTCCATGGCACCATTTTGTTCTATCTCGAGGGATTTCAACAATTGGAGTGTCAGAATCTCTATAGACATAGGTAACAATGCCTCTTTCCCGTATTCCAGCTCATAAGGAAAAGTCTTAAGGACTTGCTTAGGAGTTATCCAGTTTGCCCAGAGCATTGCTCTGAGGTTTTTATGCCATTCCCTCTGGTGTTTTGAACCAATCCTTTTAAGGAGCTGGACTAGGCTCTTGTTTGTTGACTCCCCTAGGTCGTTTCCTTGTGGGTAATAATTTGATGATGTCTTGAGGAATATGCCATTAGTTAATGTGAAGTGACATACCTTTGTTCCTAGGAAAGCTCTGGCATTATTAGAAATGATAGTCTTTAGAGGACCGAACCTTGTCACCAGCTCTTCAAGGAAATCTACAATCTTTGTTTCTGTTGCACTTTTCAACGGAACGGCCTCTGTCCATTTAGTGAAGTAATCCGTGGCGGTTAGAATCCACTTGTGTCCAGCACTAGAAGCTGGGTTAATCATCCCGATGAAGTCCAGGCCCCATTGCGCAAACAGTTCATCCGCCACTATGGGTTTGAGAGGCATTGCATAATTCTTCCTTCTGTTAGTAAAAGAACTGGCATTTTTTGCAAGATTTTACCAAAGAGTGGGAGTCATTAAACAATGTAGGCCAATAGTAACTGACATGCATGATTTTAATGGCGGTGGTCTTAGCAAAGAAGTGTCACCCGTATCGTTATTGTGGAACGTGTCAAGGATCCTCTTTGCTTGCTCTGAAGTAATGCATCGCAGGAGAACACCATTGAAATTCATTTTGAAAAGGACTCCATCTACTAGCGTACATCTGCAATTTTGCAACTGGTAATATCTCCTTTTTTGGGATGAGAGACCTGGCAGATACTTTTTGGTTTGCATGAACCTCATTTTATCATTCAACCAGTAACCCTCTGATTTTGATTCATTTATCAGGACGAGCTCCGGTTTCTCCTCTACGACAAGTATCTCCTTGTTTTGTGCCATGTATTCGCACAATCCTCTTCCTCTAATAGTTTTAGTAGGTTTGACCTCAATGTCATATTCTAGGATCTTGGTGATCCAATTAGCTCTTTTTTCTGTGATCTCCCCTTCCATGATATATTCGCACACACTGGAATGTGCGACATACACAAGCACCTTGCTACAAGAAATTAGATGGTGGAACTTTTTAAGTCCCTTCACTATTGCAAAGGCCTGCCTTTCGACAAAATTATAATTCGCCTCATATTCCTTTAGGGTCTAGGAGTAAAACGCTATTGGATGTTCCCCCTTTTCTTCATCATCTTTTTGGGTTAGGACATTAGCGATACTGGACTTGCTATTGAATGCATACATTATAAAATCCTTAGATTGATCTAGATTAACCAAAATCAGAGCTGTGGAAATAGCTTCCTTAACTTTTTCAAAGGCTTCCCGAGCTTCGGTCGTCCACTTGAATGTCTAATCCTTCTTCAGCATCAGGGTGATCGGCTTAATTATTCTCACAAAGTTGGAAATAAACTTGCTAACAAAATTTATTTTGCCTAGGAAAGACTGAACACCTTTCTTATTCACTGGAAGGGGAAGTTCCTTGATAGCTTTCACTCGTTCGAGGTCAATTGAAACCCCTTCCTTAGATACAACATGTCCTAATAGCTTGCCTTGTGGTACTCCAAATACGCACTTCTTCAGATTTAGGGAAACTCCGAACTCTTAGCACTTTTGAAAAACTAATTCTAAGTGATCAAAATGATCATCTTTAGATTTAGAAAACATAGTAAGATCATCCAAATAAATTAGAATAAACTTATTGATTAGTTCGCTGAATGCAATGTCCATCGCCCGCTAGAATGTTGCCCCTGCATTGGATAAACCAAAAGGAATTTTAGCATATGCAAATGTTCTCCACTTTGTGTTGAACGTAGTCTTGTGTTGATCCTCTTCCTTAACTTGGATCTTATTGTAGCTAGAGAAACCATCCAGCAGATAAAACATTTCAAATCCTACAACCGTTTGTAATATTGACTCCATAGAAGGTAGCGAATAGTGGTGCTTTAGAGATGTTATGTTTAGGTCTCGGAAGTCCACACACAAACAGATATCTCCATTTTTCTTTCAGACCGGGACCAAATTAGATACCCAGGTGCTATGCTTGATTACGAAGACAATGCGTGACTCAATGAGCTTAGTTAGTTCTTGTGCCATTAGCGCTTCAATCTTAGGGTTTACTGGCCTCTATTTTTGTCAGACTGGTTTTGCACCTTCTGTTAGCTCAATAGTGTGTTGAATGATATCAGGATCATACCCCTCTAGATCATCATAGGACCAGGCCACTACTCCATATTTTTTGCAGAAACTGATGAGTCTTTATTTATCATGGTGTGGGACATTTTTTCTGACTCGAAGATTCCTGCCATCTGAGACTCAGAGGTCCACATAATCACTTTTGTCTGCTACGAACTTCTGTTTATCATTTCTTGCATCATCACAATCAAAAAAAAAATTGAGAGTAACCAATCCTTTCAGAAGCTTCTTAGATTTGAGCTGCATAATTTGTCCTTCATAAGCTTCGGCAATCTTTGGTTGAAGTTGATCAGCAAATTCTTCTGACTGTTGGATGAACGAGGCGATATGTTCATCACTTTCAAAAACTTGCCAACTCTGATCATTGTCGGGGATCGCTGGTCGGACTAGCGCTCGTACTGAATGCTCATTATGTATAAGGTCAAAGACAAGATCAAACTGAGCACCAATCACGGCCATGCGATCTGCATCACTATTTTGTCCTCGGGGAATAGTCTGGATGTTGAAGGCTTCAAAACCCTCAACCAAGTCCCAGACTCGATGTCGATAGGATCTCATGCGGACATTCTTTTCTGTGGAAATTCCTCGGACTTGGTTGACTACTAGTTAGAAATCTCTGAACACCATTAATTGCTTTATGCCCATTCATTCTGCAAGGCTTAAACCTTGAACTAATCCTTCATATTCAGCCTCATTATTTGAACAGGTGAAATGAAAATGAAAATACCTTAACAATTTTTCATTTTGTGGGGATATTAGATATATCCCTGCTCTAGCACCCACTTTGCTTCTTGCTCCATCAAAGTATAGTGTCCATAGCTCGCTTGCTTGGCTATCCTCGGACTCTTTGGCGACCTTCGGAAGCACTTGGTCTTCATCATAAATTATATAGGTGCCCAATCCTGTAGCATGATAATTTTTGAAAGGATCATTGTCCATGTGTTCACTTAACAGAGCATCTTCTATGTCATTCCAATCTTCGCTCACCTTTTCTTCCTCCAGTAATTCCACGCAATACATTTCTTGCTTGGTGATAGAGGTATGCGCGACTTCAAAATTGATTAAGGTTTCATCCGCTACATGTTCAGAATGTAAAGCCTCTGATTCTATCTTCATTTTTGTGTTGTGCTTGGTCCTGAGTATCAGATGTGACCACTCCAAGGAAAGGTATCTGCCCACCTTTAAAGTAAATTCTCGAGATAGATAGAGACCAAACATAGGAGGAACATCTATGATCACAGTGTCTTGCGGCACCGTGATACTAGGGCAAGCAAATAGAGTTAAAGGAAGTGCTTTGATGACACCTACGGTTTCAACTTTGTTCCCATCAAGCTATATTACCCCTCTTTTCATAGGTTTGTAGCTGAGTCTTAAAGCTTTAGCTATCTGTTTAGACATAGCTGTGGTACTAGCACCAAAATCAATTATAGCATTGTGCAATAACTTTTTTCCTATGATGAGAGTCAAGAAGAAGGGTTGAGATTTTAAATTATTCCTAGCCTCGACAGGGGATTCCTTTGTATTGTTTGTAAGGACTTTAGCTAGCAGTATTTTATTAACAACCTCTGCATTGGAAAACGGCTCTATTGGTGTCAGGTTGACCTCTTCTTGAAGTGCCTTCTATAATAGCATCTTTTGCTCTAGGATAGCTAGAATGTCCCATAGAGACACATTAGTAGATGATTTCTTCAATTGTTCTACCACATTAAAAGGTGACAAACTCGAAGGTTTTTGCTCCTTGGTTCTTGCTATAATAATTTCCATCTGTGGTTGAGATGGTGATGGGACGGTTGAAGTACCAGGAATCTGCTCAGAAACACCCTTGAGTTGCGGGCTAGCTGGATGCGGAACAACTAACTCACCGGTGAATCTCCTCTTTGAGTGCATGTTATAATCAAATTGCACTTGCAGTGTTTTGGATATGAACACGTCATTAACAAACATCGTTTCTTCTTCTTCCATCCAGGAGAAAAGCACGTGATCAGAAGCAATATTGGATTCTTGTTCTAAAGACATTCCTTGCATTTGCGCGATAAAAACCGGACTCTCCATTTGTGGTGAGGCATATATATAACCTCCATGTTTTGTTGCCATGCCTTGGCTACATTACTCCACCACCTTTTGTTGCAATTTTCTATGTGGACAGTTCCGGGGCATGTGCGCATTGTTGCAAGGGAAGCACCACAGATTGATATCATCAATAAGGTTGTTCTGCCCTGCGGTTAATTCCCTACTAGAGCTTGGCGACGTGCTCGTCGGCGGAGTAGGCACCGATACCATTTGATTTGCAGTAGGAGCTGGTGGATTTGTGTGAGGCATGCCCTAGTATTGATTCTGTTGATAAGAGGACCACATGCCTTGATAGTTTTGATATGCAGGCTTCAGAGGTGTTGATTAGTTCCACTTAAGAGTGGTTATATCATTTGCCATGGTTCGCAACATCTCTTTGAGGTTGCTCATTTTATCCTTGGAAGAACCTAATGTAGAGGCTATATTTTGTGGGGCGGTCACATATTTATACATCAACTGGGCAGCTGTGAGCGTGCTAGTTGACACAACCTCTTGCACGGGGATCGATATTTTAGGAAATATCAGCATAATTGGTTGATGAGGCAATTTTACGCAATCTATTAAATGATTCTCAGCTTTGATAGCGACACCGTAAGCATTTGGTAGAGTAGCTCCTCCCAAAGACTTGATCATCACGGAAATGTCAGAATAAATGGACTTTAGATAAAATATGAACGCCAACTCGGGAGTCAGGCATATAGTTTCAGGAATCCTCTACCAATTTGTGTGAAATTGGGCATTAAATTCTGTCAAAGCCTCTTGGGGGGCTCGTTTTATGACAGATAGTTGATAATACAGTGAAGAACAATCTCTATCATTTGAGAACCTCTCATAGAATAGATCTCTGAGCTCATCCTAGGTGCGAATAGTATTAGGTGACAATGTTCGGTACCAATCCAGTGCCTTGCCTTTGAAAGACGCGATGAGAAGCCTTAGAGCTACATTTTGCGTTGTAATCTTGTGTACCAGACATACGTCCGCCACGTCCTGCAAATGTTTTGCTGGTGTTCTTGAGCCATCCCCAATAAATTTGGGTATAGCTTTCATGACTGAAACCGGGATAGCGCCCCAGACAGCGGGTGCTACTAGGGTTGCTAGGGGACTTCCGGTGTCCCATGCCATGTAATTTTTGTTGGCAATCGGCAACATGGTGAGAGGAACGGGCGGCGGGAATGGAACGGTTACCAACTGATTTACGACTCACACTATTCCTAGTGGGGGTACTATTAGACTGGGGTTGCCTGCGATTTGGGATCTAGTTACAGGTTGATGGCTCATACACCCTTCTAAAAAGCAATTTCATTTAAGCTCGGTCCCACCAGGTGTGCCAGAAAAAGAAATAAATTGTTGACGCCAAAATTTGACAAGGTAACAGTGTCTTATGGGAAACTCAATTTATGGGGGACCTTTTGCGCTAAATTAAGTGACCTCTAAGTTTTTAGAGAAGTTGGGTTCTTCTGTAATGGGGGTTTGAAAGGGAAAAGGAAACAGATATAATAAAATAAAGTCTAACCTAAGGCGATGCACCAAGACTTAATTATAGGCATGATAAATCATAGATCTAAGGGCCTAAATGGTGTTGTAGTGTTCCAGAACATCAGAAACTTAAGATTATAACATAGACAATCCATTCATTGACATAAAATAATATTGCATACATTCCTACTGCCAAGAAGAGTCATTAGACATGGTCTATCAGTAAACTTACATTCAACATATATAGAAGTTCTTAAATGAAATGTCCAAACAATAAAAAACACAGTTTACAGTTTGATCAAATAGCATAAAAAATAGAAAGGCCGAACAATTGGCATGTAATCTAAGAGTTTTTGCAATAACATAAAACAACAATAAAGGTCTGGCGTCTTTAACTAAAACCAGCATTTTTTCTTTCAAATTTTGAACCTTTTTCTCATAATAGAGAAAAGTATATATAGTAGGGAAAAACCCCCACTGCCTTGGAGAGCAGCAACAGAAAATATTTTGCAATCCCTTGGCAATGATGCAAGAATCAGAATATTTCCAAAGCCATTACAACAGAATCAATCTAGAACCAAGCATACGGTCACTCCAGGCATAGGTGCATCCTCTGCAAATGATGGTGATGGTCCCAGCAAGGCTCGATCAGACAAGTGTCACCCTCCTATGCAAATGATTATGACACGTAATGGCCAATATCATCATTCGGTTCATCTAGTCCATCGCCCAAATATGAAATATGTGCCAGCTAGGCACGTGGCAGCCTTTCGCTGCCCGTATGAACCCTTTTTTTGCCGCTAAGGCGTGTTGAATGGGTCAAGCACTTCATCAACAATGGAGGGAACGATCACCAGTCGGCGCAAAAGAGATGCATGGCAGTGTTTCGCTACTTGTGGTTGCTACTTCATCTCTATGCGGAAAGATTTGTGGATAGAGGACACATAGCAAGTGTACACCGTAGATAGCAACTGTGGGGCCCACCAAAACCTTTTAGGAAAAAGGGCTTCATGGCACCCAAGCGGAGCCCGATGAGACAATAAGAAAGCACGATCAAAAGTATCTCGCAGCTGCAACATGGGGAAGCGTAACAGAGTTTCCCAGAATGTGAAGGAATGCAGAGACTCGTGGTTGCAAGGAGGAGACACATGGTGTGACAGAGCAGAACCTAGATAAAAGGTTGAGCTGACTTTGCGATGCGCGGGCTGACGCATAGAGGAAAAATACACCTGAAGGGAGCTAGTTAAATATTTATTAACAGTAATCATAAGAAAGAATCTAAACCTAACACTAACCATATGCCTACTACTTCTAACATTTTTTAAGCCTCAAACAAGTAGGAAATTTATAAAATTGAGTGAAACTCTAGATAATGTGCTTCAAACCCCATTGAATGCTAATTTGATTACTCTTCCCCTTATTCATCCACTTAATCTATATAGAGGGTTACATAAGGAATGAAATGAGTGCACTTTTTAATTATTATACTACCCAAAAAAACCTCAATAAAACATAATCAATATATTTTTAAAAATAGAACATCACCATAACAATAGTGTAGACAATGCATGATCAATGTTGTTATACTTTTGCATTGAAGCATAGAAGCGAAAATTCAAATAAGGTAGTTGATGTAATAAGTATGAGACATTTTTTTTCATAGATATGACAATAATGATAGTTGGATTTAAAGTGTATGCGATTTGTAGATTATGATCTTGAACCATAAATTATGGTGGTAACATGGTATAGTGTTTTCATAATTTTTTTACAAATCCATTCATTAGGTTGTCCACTACACTTTGGTTAACCTAGAATTTTAACTTGAACTTGAATACACTAGGAGTAATGACAAAAATTCCAAAATTAACACAATCACAAATCTTGATATGTTAGACATAAATTTACCAAAGGCATAGATGTTCCAACAAACCCAATGAATACTCAAAAATATTCAACTAACAACAAATCAACTTCACTCATTCAAATTGACACAAATCCATCTTTTAGTAAAAAATCAAATATAAGAAAAGATTGCATAATTTCCAAAAACACTTGCATAATCAAATTATATATGTCATAATATAATTAAACATCAAATCTAAAATTAAATAATTTTTTATTTATTATATACATTTATTAATATATTTAATAATTATTACTATTTAAAATATATAAACTATTTAATCATTAACTTCTTGTGACAATTAATTAATCCTACATATGTTTTTATTCTACAAATTTTACAAAATATTATTCAAATTACCCACAAAAATTTCAAAATAATATAATTAAAAAGATTATCTCAACAAATATGTTCATTTAAATATAAAATCACCATATAGATGCTACTCAAGCGAGCATTGTGTCCTCCCACATTTCACTCCACACTCCACAATCTTTTCACCCGCGATTTTCTTTCCACTACTTCCATGAAAGAATCTTTTATTGTTAAAATCTCATCTTTTAACTAAAAAAAAACTTACTTTGAAAAATCAATATTATTGGAAATCTTGAAGTTAAGGTCAACACCACAAACAGGAGCGAAATTTTGGAGAGCTGGATCATTGAGATCATATTTAAAATCTTGAAATTTTAAAAAGTATCAAATCCGTGAAAAAGCCTCTGGACATTCAACACTCTAACATTCGATTAGATGGACATAGCGTGCAAGCAAGCAAACATAAACGGAAATAAGAAATGGAAGCGGATTTTTGACCGAAAGTCAGAGTTTAGTGTGTGACATTAAGCCCAACCAAGGATTTGACATTTATCTTTTTAATCAATGAATTGTTTCCCCACTGCTCTCATATCCTACCATCTCTATCTCTCTCACACTAGTTCTTTTGTTTTCATTCATACTTCTCACATGCAAAAGTGTATCAACTTCATTTAACATGTATTAGAAACCTTAGACGTTTAGCTTCATAAATAAAAATAGTCATCATAAATATAAATGAAAAATCATTTATAAAAGTCAAATAAAATTTCAGAGGAATTCAAAAACATACAAATGCTCACTAATAAAATTGGAATGTAAAACAATAAAAATAAAAAATCATTTATAAACGAAAAAATAAAATTTCAAGGAATTAAAAACATACAAATGCTCACTAATAAAATTGGAGGCTCTCCAATCACCTGTAAAACAATAAAAATAAAAAATCATTTATAAATGCAAAAATAAAATTTCAGAGGAATTCTAAAACATACAAAATGCTCACTAATAAAATTGGAAGCTCTCCAATAAAACAATAAAAATCAAAAATCAAAAATAAAAATTTTAGGAATTTAAAAACATACAAAATGCTCACCAATAAAATTTGAAGCTCTCCAATAAAATAATAAAAATCAAAAATCATTTATAAAATCAAAAATAAAATTTTAGAGGAATTCAAAAACATACAAATGCTCACAAATAAAATTGGAAGCTCTCTAATCACTTGTAAAAAATAAATTATGTATTTTAAAAAAAATAAATCATCTTGTAAAAAATAAATTATGTATCTTAAAAAAACAAAAAAAATCTTATGTTATTACTCATATATTAGTAAAATAATCTAAAATTAGAAAATAGTAATAATTAGTAATAAATCTAAAAATCATATTTCTAAATTCATATTAAAATAAATCTTATTAAAAATATGTTAAAAGTTAAAAAACAATTATATTTTATTTTGAAAAGATTTTTAATTTAAAGTGTCTAAATTCATATTAAAAATAATCAAAATCTTATTAAAAATATTTTAAACATTAAAAAGAATTATATTTCATATTTTAAAAGATTTTAAACAAATTTATATTTTATAATAAATATTATATATAATGTTGCTTATAATAAATTTTTACCGGTTTAATAATAATTTAAAGTGTCAAACATATAGCAAGTCAACTTATACGTCTAATAAATTTTAAAGTTGTAATTTACGTCTAAATGCAAAAGACTAAATGTAATCATCAGCCCCTCCCCGGAGCTTGTATATTTATACGAAACATCTTGTCCAAAAACCTTCCAAAAAGGTCTTGTGCATCGCCTTAGAGCTTCATTTTTAAAAGAAAACCTTGGAAAGTAGATCACCAACAGAACCATCTATAGAAGATGACATCCTCCTATTACAATGAAGGCTCCACTCACAAGTATCCATGCCATCCCGGAGAGTATACTATGCTTTATGAGTAACGCACCAGCATACGACAAATTGTAGAATGGCCAAGAAAGTGATGAAATGTGACCACCACCCCACACAAGATTTGTTTAAAGATATGATAATTCACCTTTAAAACCTCTTCAATGTACCCATTACACACTTAGGAGGAAAATAGAGAGAGAGAGAGAAAGAGAATTAAAGAGAGAAATAGAGAGGGAGACAAAGAGATACATAGAGATAAAAAGAGAGATAGAGATACAAAAATGGACATATAAAGGAATAAATATGGAGGAAGGGGAGGAGGAGAGATAAAGAAAGAGAAAAGGGAAAAGAGAGAAGAGGAGAGACATAGATAGATATAGTTACATAAAGAGAGATAGAGAGAAATAGGAGATAAAGATATAAATAGAGGTCGACAGATCAAGAGATAAAGAGGGAAAGGGGGAGAGAGGAGGGAGATAAATAAGGATAAAAAAATAGTAAGGGGAGAAAGATAGGGAGAGGGAAATAGACAAAGAGAAGAAATCAGAGAAAGATAGATAAAAGAATAGAGAAGGGAAGACAAATATGGAGAGAAATAGGGGAGAGAGAGATTGAGAGATAATAAAAATAATAAAGATAGAGAGGGAGACAAATATATAAAGAGATATCTCTCGTTCTCTTCCTATATCTTTATAATATCTCCCCATATGTACTTCTCCCTACCTCTATATATATCCCTCTCTACCTCTCTCTATATAACTTTATATCTCTTTCTATACCCCCATCTCTCCCTCTCTCATTCTCTCCTCTCTTTGTATGCGCCCCTCTTTCTATCTCTATTTCTCTCTCTTCCTCTCTCCATTTCTATCTACATCTCTATCTTCCTCTCTCTCTTCCTATCTATCTCCTAACCTCTCCTTACATCTCTTTCTCTCTTTCCCCTCTATATTTCCCACTATATATAGCTCTCTATCTCTCCCTCTTTCTATGCATATCTCTCTATCTTTCCCTCTATCCCTATCACTCTCTCTTTCTATATCTCTTAACTTCTCTATCCTCTCCCTCCCCCCTCTATCTATTTATATCTCTCTCTATCTCTCCCCCTCTCTCTCTCCCACACACACACACATACTCCATCTCTCCCCTCCATCCCTCCTAATCTCTCTTTATATATATCCCTCTCTACCTCTCTCTATATATCACTTCCTATATCTTTATATTTCTCTCTCCATCTCCTTCTCTTTCATTGTCTCTCTCTTCATATATCTATCTCTCCCTCTCCCTCTTGCTCTCTCCTAAATCATCTCTCCATTTATATTTATCTTTTTCTATCTTTGTCTTTGTCTCTCTCTCACCCTCTCTATCTTTCCCAAATTATGTTTATCTCTCTATCTCTCCTTTATATCCCTATTTTATCTCTCCCTCTCCCTATCACCTCCTCTTTCTATATCTCTCTAGAATTCTCTCTCCTATCTATATTTCTCTCCCTCCATCTACCTTCCTCTCTATCTATTTATACATATATATCTCCCTCTCTATCGCTCTCCATATCTCTCTTACTCATACACACACTCCTTGTTTCTCTCTCCTTATCTCTAGCTCTATCTCTATCTCTACGTATTTAAATTGTTACATATATACCTCTATCTCTATCTCATAATCTATCCATCTCTTTACTCCTATATATTTCCCTCTCTACCCCTCTTTCTATATCACTTCCTATCTCTATCTTTATATTTCTATCTCTCCCTCTCTCATTTCTCTCCTCTGTCCCCCTCTCTATATATTTATCTCTTCATCTATATCTATGTATTTTGCTATATCTCTTTATCTCCCCTCTCCTCTCAATATCCCTCTCCTCCATCTCCGTCTCTCTCTCTCTCTCTCTCTCCTTTATCTCTCCTCTTTTCTATCACATATCTCTCTCTCTCTCTCTCTCTCTCTCTCTCTCTCTCTCTCTCTCTCTCTCTCTCTCTCTCTCTCTCTCTCTCTCTCTCTCTCTCTCTCTCTCTCTCTCTCTATCCACATATCTCCCTCTCTCTCCCTCTCTCCCTATTTCAAACATATCATGAGCCTATTAGTAATGGAGCCTTATTATCTTCCTGATTCAAAAGTTTTATTTTAGTTATGTTTGAATCATTATAAGTAGATGCATATTTGATTTGAAGTTATCACTTCTCCATTGAGACCTTTGTTTCACCAAAAAAATCATTTTTAAAATAGCCTATCAATTGACCCCATGTATACTACACAAATTTATGTAAACAATAAACCAAAAAATTACCTAATTGACCATCCACACTTATTTGATGTACCCATTGCACAACAAGGTGTGATTGCTAGTTTAAGTTTATGTTTGAAAAAAGTGATGTGATAACAAATAAAATTTATTTTTTTATTATTTAAGTTTATATCCACTAAAAAGTTGATGTGATAATAAAGAAAGTAAGCAAATGATTTGTTTTTAAGTGAAAGTTAAATTTAAGTTGATGATTGTTCAATATAGAGTGTGAGCTAATAAAGTTGTATTAGACAATGTTAACTTGTAATATTTTCTTATAGTTCTATGACAAATATTTTATCTAATACTTTATAATAAGCCTCAAAGTGTATTATTTAATAGGAAGGTTTATTTAAATAAGTGGACTATCCATGTTTTATGATATATCACTTATTATAGTTAAGTTTAAGTTGACAATTTGTTCAATAAAAAGTGTAAGCTAATAAATTTGTATTGGACTTTTTTCAATTTTATGTATTCTTAAATTATTAGGATAATGCCTCTTATATTTTGTCTAAGTTCTATTGACCTCTTCTCTTTAGAGAATGGCAATCCCCTCTTTGAAGGGGTTAGCATAACTAGAGTTCATGGCCTTCTTATAATTCTCATAATTCTCCTTCACTACGATGAAGATCTTGGAGATGGGCTAAAAGTTATTGTCATCCCTCTACTACTTCACAATATGGTTAAGTGGTTATACTAGGAAAAATGATAAATTTTTTAGATTGCATTTGGTTACTTCTCCTATAAAAAAATGATAACATGTTAGAAAATAAACTTTCCAATACAATTTTTATAGAAATTAACCTAACTCATCCAATGGGTAGAAAAGTAATCTTGCAAAAGTTGTATGAATCACCATTGAGAGGGAAATTTTCATTTATATTTTCCTCTACTATGAATGGAAGATGTTGGGAGAATGTGTCTCAACCTTGCAATTACATAAGGTATTGTTGATATGTCAAAGACGAGGGGGCCCCGTGAGGGGTTCGGGGGATCATCCCCTCAGTTGGGGGTCCAGGGGCAGAGCCCTTGAAAGGAAAGTTTTATTTATATTTTATTATTACAAATTTGGATCGTTCATCATTAAGTCTTAGATTTGACGGCCAATATTTTATTAACTTGAATTGCCCTAGAAGGCAACCCTATTTTATGAGGGAATTATATTACAGTTGTGTATTGTGATGTATTTTGAGAGTCTAATAGTGGTCATGTTTCCTTTGGATCTCTGGTTAGTGATACTCCTGTGAGAAGCTTGCTCTGCAAGTATATTGTAATCAAGTTGTGATTTTTGAATAATATTGGGTGGGTTTTGGAGTGTGGGGTTTTTCTCCCAAAAGGGTTTTCCCCACGTAAATCACTATGTTGTGGTATGCATGATATTTGTGTTTATTTTTGTTTAAGCTTATGTAACTGCTAAAGATCTATAAAAAATTTGCATTATTCTCCTCTCAAGATTAGTGTAGGAAGTTGTTTCGCTACCTTAGCTTCCTTACAAGTGGTATCAGAGCTTGATCACCTTTGGTTTTAATTGTGGGTTGTTGGATTTTTTGAACTAATTCAAATTTAAGTGGGAGCTTGTGTAGAAGACACTTTGTGATCTTGTTGTAGGAATTTTAAGATGGCAAGTTCATCAGGGAGAATAGAGGTGGATAAATTTTCTAGAAATAATTTGAAATGTGGAAGTTGAAGATGGAGGATTTGTTGATAGATCAAGATTTGTGGGATGCTATTGATAAGAATGTTTCAAGGCCTATAGATCCTACTCGGGCTACTCAATATGATGTTATGGACCGTAAAGCCAAGAGAGTCTAATTAGATTGTGCTTGGTAACTTTTAATCAATTTCCATGAAGAGACAATGCACATAGAAACTATGGAAGAAGCTTGGTGAGTATGTTATCCAGTAAATCTTTAGTGAACAATATTTTTGCTTGAGGAAGAAATTGTATTCCCATGAGAATGGAAGGGTGGAAAAATTATGAACCACTTGGAAACGACATTCAATGTGTTTGTGGACTCCAAAATGGATGAGAAGAATGTGGATCTTACTTTGTTCTTTGTTTGATTCAAAGGGATTCCTACTCTTGTTATGGCTATTGGGAGTACTACGTTATATTGAAGACTACAAATGGCAGGTGGGTTTTATTTCTAAAAGAGATGAGGGAGGGAAGGTATCAGTATTGAGTACCAAGGGCCCTAAATGTTCTTGGAGACCACAAGGTAAAAGGAAAGAAGAATAGAGAAGCATGATAAAATCCAAATTGAAGGAAAATCAAATCTCTTGGAGAGGTCAAAGTTATTTGTTGGAGGCTGTGGTAAGCACGAGGACATGTTCGTGGGACTACAAAGAGAAAAAGAAAAGAAGAAATTTGATTGATCACGAGTCGCGAGAAGGGAGAAGATGGTGATGCATTCATTGCAACTTTGACGACTTGTGTAGGTAATGATGCATGGTTAATTGAATCTGGTGCATCTTTCCATATGACCTTTAATAGAGATTGGTTTTTTGAATATGAAGAATTTGATGGAAGTAAGGTGTACTTGGATGATGATTATTATTTAAATATTGTTGGCTATGGTAAAGTTAAAATCAGGTTTCATGATGGTAGAATAAAAAGGATTAATGGTGTGTTGTACATCCCTGGATTAGCACAAAATTTGTTATATGTGAGCAAACTAATATATGTAGATGTGCAGGTAGTATTTTCTGATGCAGGATGCAAGATGGTTAGAGGTGCTATGGTGATTGCTAGAGGTGTCAGATATGGCACATTGTATAAGCTTGAATCATGCATTATTGAGCACGCAATAATACTTCCATGAAAAGAAAGTGTGTGGAAGAAGTGAGGGTTTCACCTTCAGCAAATGGTCGTAGCTTTTGAACAAGGGTGCTCTTTCTTTAAATCAAAGTTACTTGCAAAGAAAAATATGTTATGGCACTAGAGACTTGGTCACATTGGAGAAAAGGGTCTAAGGAACTTGAAAAATAAAAACCTTGTTGAAGATTTATCTGATTGTAATCTTGAATTTGATTTATATGAGCATTGCATTTATGAAAAACAAAACCGCACTAAGTTTTACTCTAGTTCTCATAAATCTTGTGGTGTATTGGATTTTATTCATTCTGATGTGTTTGGTCTTGTAGATGTTTCTTCAATTGGAAAATCCCACATATTATGTTTCATTTATTAATGATTATAGTAGAAGGACATGGGTATATTTTATAAAGAGTAAATTTGAAGTTTTCAGTCAATTTAAAGAATTTAAAGCAATGGTTGAGTTGCAGACTAGAAAGAAAATAAAATGTTTGAGAACTGATAATGGTGGTGATTTTTTCTCTAATGATTTTGATAGATGTTGTAAATATTGTAGTAATCATAGACAGAAGACAACTATGTATTCTCCACAATAGAATGGAGTTGTAGAAAGAATGAACATGACATTGACTGAGAAGGCTAGGAGTATGTTGAGTGGTGTTGGTTTAGAACAAAGGTTTTGGGTTGAAGTTGTTGTCACTACTTGTTACATGATTAATAGGTCTCCTACATCAACTCTTGTTGATAAGACACCTATAGAGGCATGGTCGGGTCACAAGCCTTCATTAAGACATCTTAGAGTTTTTGGTTGTGAGGCATATACACATGTTCCAAAGGAGAAGCAAATAAAGTTGGAGAACAAGGTTGTGAAATGTATCTTCATCGGACACAGTTATGGTGTGAAAGGATACAAGATTTGGGTTCCTATTGTACAAAAGGTAATACATAGTAGAAGTGTTATTTTTAGAGAAACTAAGCCTTATTTTGTTACATTACAGCCAAAACAAAGTAAACAGGAAGATGTGATTCAATTTCCTTCTACACCTAAGAAAGTTGAATCGAGGCCCATGGATAGACAAGAAGTTGAGGAGAGCTCATCTAGCTCTGAATCTTCAGAAGAGGAGGAAGAACCTCCAATTCAGCTTTCTTGTAGGTCTACAAGGCATAGACAACAACCTAAAAGGTATTCACCTAGTGATTGGAGATGTATTTTTACTTTAAATACTAACATGGATGAACCCAGATCGGTAGAAGAGGTATTAGGTATGAATGATGAAGAATCCTGGAAGATTGATTCTGGAAGATTACTATGGATGAAGAAATGGCAGCTTTGAAAATGAATGATACATGGGATCTTGTACCATTGCTTGAAGGATGAAAACCTGTTGGTTGCAAATGGGTTTTCAAGAAAAAAGATTGGTTCAGATGGAGGTATTGAGAAGTACAAAGCGAGGTTTGTTGCAAAAGGTTACTCTCAAGTAGAGGGTGTTGATTATGTTGAGATATTTTCTCTTATTGCAAAAATGACATCCATTATATTTTTTTCTTTCTATTGTTGTTGATTATTATTTAGAAGTTGAGCAAATGGATGTGAAAACCGCTTTCCTTTATGGTAATTTGGAGGAGGATATTTATACGATACAA